>JACGAQ010001092.1:0-71950 GCA_014119065.1 Orius insidiosus | reverse complement strand
GTTCTCGCCACTTTTCTCACCTAAATAATTCTTATCATTTTGGTATTAATGACTGAATCAAATTTATAGCATCCAGCTGGTCTACTGAGGTGTTCTAGGGAAATGGGGACACAAAGACTCTTAATTGATGAAGATTGCTCCAACGAGGGGAAGAGTGTTGTGTTGTATGTGCGAGTGGCGGACAGTGTTCTCGCCACTTTTCTCACCTAAATAATTCTTGTCATTTTGGTATTAATGACTGATCAAATCTAGCATCCAGCTGGTCCAAATCTACTATTGCTCTGCTATGAGTTGAATAGCGAACGTTCTGTTGAGCCATATTAGTTTAAGTTATTTTATCTAATAATTAAGTCGAAGGGGATCTTTAAATCTCCACGAAAAAAGACACATTTCCACAATAATTTCCTTGAAAGGATGCTCCAAGTTTCCCTTGTTGATGTTGCTTTTTCAGAAATGGGATTTTAATACGATTAAGAATCTAAAAAATTCAAAATTTTATTAAAATTTCACATTATTTAAAGTAAATCTTATAAAAATATCACAGAAAAAAAGAAAAGAAAAATCATTAACTGAAAGAATACAGGGTGGTTTAAGAACTAAAAACCCGTTTTTGGCTTTTTGCAGTCAGCAGTTAAAAATGAAGACATTTGGTTTTTATGAGAAAACGAGAGTTAAGATTCAAGCTTGAAATTAATGAAGGCCAACCTGTATCAACAGCTTAGGATTTTTAATAAATAGATTAGATGTCATACGAGGTCTGTACTGAAGTCGAAGAGGGGGATCTTTAAATCTCCACCGAGTGACATAGACGAACTTGAGCGTATGGTCTTTTCCCAAAAGTTCATCGTTGCAGAGATGTCGATGTCTCGATATTTGTCCATTCCGTCCAGTACCTTTTGGCGATGACTTTTTAAGGTGGGTGATAGTCGCTTGAGACGAAGGCGTATAAACCGTCTTTTGAGCGCTTTGAGGTTGTCGCAGTACACTCCAATCCGACATTAACTTGCTCGTCAAGTCTATGGAAATCGGCATCCGCATGATTCTGAGGCTTTTCATCTTCGTTGTCGACATTCGGCTGTAGTACATCTTTCGGACACGTAAGCCCTCTCTGCTTATAAAACTCACGCTCACGTTTCATCTCGTTTTCTTGAAGGTTCGGTACAAGTTTGTATACAATATCCTGCATCGTACGATCGAAACTTATATACTGCAGAGGATACGACTGATGTATAACGATATTGCATGTCGGACACGTATTATTCTCCTCAAGATGCTTCACAACGCAAGTTTTAAAAAGTATGAAGGCATTCTGTCACAGTGGTAGCATCAATTAAATACCCTTTGCAGATCTTACACGTGATGTAGCTATTTAAAGTCTTCAATTTTATCTTACCATCCTTTACAGAAGAAAACTACCCACCCAAAAGTTTATCAAATAACTTTCAACTCACCAAAATATAAATCAATTAATTACTAGTTCAAAATATAACCTGTCACTAATCTCCCACAGAGTAAAGCAAAACAAATGAAAGTTTCATTTTGTGGTCTGCCACTAGAGTTTTAAGAATATCCCTCCATTCCCTGTTTTTCACAGATATTTGCAAATAGTTTGTATAATTTTATAAATTTAGTAATTTAACTTAATTGTATGACCTAAATACTAATATACTTTTAAAAAACCCACAAAATTGCTTATTTTCTTTCAGAAAGCAAAAAAGAAGGACATTTGTTTAAAATGTTGGCAAGCATTATCTGTTATCTGGCTTTATCATTTTCCCTCCAAAATTCATTACCTTTGTTTCTGTTGATACCTGTAGTTTATTCTTAAAGTTGAATTAAATTTTTTTAAGTTTTCTAAATATGTCTCTTGTGTGCGTTGAAGTTGTCGTTAAATTGGAAAGGTACATAATTTAAGGATTCTTAAAAAAGTTACTGTTTTTTCATTTTAGCCCCATGAAAAATGAGGCTCTTCTGTCCGCAGTGAAGAGGAACTGCATGGAAAAATAGTGAATTTCGGTGAAAGAATAACTAATTTTAACTCAGATAAATTGCTCCTTCATGTCGACTCGATAAGAATCTGCGAAACCATCAAACAGAATTCGTACTGCCTTAAAATAGAAGGAAAGGAAATGAGGTTTGAAAGGTCTTATAAAATTCGTGTATTTATATTATTTTTTAGAACAAGACTGAAGATTCTTTGAAATTGGAGGCAGAAAATCTGAAAATATATTTTTCCGATTGAATACTGAAGGTCCGCAATCTGAATCGATTGGAGTTGAAAACGATGATACGCTGGCAGCCAGTTTTACTCTCATTCCTTCCGTTTGCTATGAAGGTCTTTGGGAATCTTTGATTTTCGACTCTGAGATCAAAGAAGATGAGTTCGACTAATTTTATGAATCCCTAATATTGTGATTTTTTTAGCTTGTGCAATATGCTCATACGATGCTGCGTTATTCCAAAAGTGGCGTCGATCCTACCATTGTTGCTTGCAACCGTGTTATTTTGCTTCATGGACCCCAGGAACGGGGAAAACCTCTTTGTGTAAAGCTCTTGCTCAAAAACTCTCAATTCGACTTTCTAACGTATTTTCTCAAGCCGTCCTTATTGAAATCAACACCCATTCTCTTTTCTCAAATATTTCTCTGAAGTTTTGTTGTTGTTTAAAAAAATATTAATTTTTTATTTTAGAGTGGAAATTAGTGTCGAGGATGTTTGATAAAATAAGAGATTTGGCGAAAGACTCCAAAACGTTGGTTTGTGTCCTTGTTGATGAAGTCGAGTCGTTAACTCATTGTAGGGAATCTACGAGGTCAGGAAGTGAACCTTCTGACGCTCTGCGAGTTGTTAACGCCGTCCTTACTAACCTAGACCATTTAAATAAGTACATAATTTCACGTTTTTTAACTTGAACTAAATATTTTTTCAGATATTTCAACGTTTTGACATTCACTACGTCAAATATAACGAAAGCGATTGATAGGGCTTTTCTAGATCGGGCTGATTTAAGGGTTTTAATACCTAATCCAGCCCATTTGGAATCTATTCCATTTACTATTCTTGTCTTAATGAGTTAGTTGAGGTAAAAATCTATTCATGAGGAATCCTTCGTTTAATTATATCATTTTAGAAAGGGTTAGTCGTTGGGCCTATACCGAAAAAAATTGTAGATAAAAAATCTTTTGAGAATTTCACCGCGAGGATTATGTTGAAGGCACTAAAGAACTGATCGAACTCTCCAAGTAATTCATTTTAATATTTTAAATTTATTTTTTATTTTTTTATTTTATAGTGTGAGCCATGGGCTCAGTGGAAGGACGTTAAGAAAAGTGCCTCTTAGAGTCCACGCAACTTTGATCCAGCCGGACGATCTTCCATCTTTTGTCAACTTTCTCAAAGCTATTTTCTCGCTGTGAAAGAAATAAAAAGTGAAGTTGAAAAGTTTAGCCAATCTCACATCGCTTGAAAAATGATTTTGTATCGAATGTTATGGATTCTCATTTTAATAAGTATTTTGTAAGTACATTAATTTAAATAATAAACTTTTCTGTTAATAAAAACAACTAAATCTCTCATAAATACTTACTTTTGATTAGGGACCCAAAAATTGTAGGTAACATCCCTCTTTTGCTTTAAAAAATTTATTTAAGTAACTTAAGTTCCTTAAAGAGAGTTATTGTGACACTCTTCATGTCACGGTCTGGGGAAAGGGTCTGGAAGACCCTGTAGAGGAAAAGCAGTAAAAATCAGTAATCTTAAATCATTAGGTTGCCTGTGGTGCCAGAAAGGATCCAATCAATATTTGAGAAAGTGTAAGTTTTATTAACCTATAACTAGTAATACATAGAAATTAATTTTTTTTATATAAAATTAAATATTTTAATTACTTAGTAGGTGGTAGAAAAGAGTTAATTAATGTGATTCATATTTTTTTTTTTGTTTTAAGTCTTACACATAATAAATTTGACTTAGGTTCACATTGTCAACTTGAAAAACTGATTTAAAAAATTTTGAGTTAAAATTAAACAAAAACTAGTATCAAAATTAAATATTCTGTTAATCAAATTTACGATTTACATTATTTATGTTATTTCTTTTGAGTTTATACACTTTTTTTGTTTTTAAAAGGCGTGAAGAGAATGGCACACCGTGACTAACCGCAAAATGGGGGGGGGGGGGGGTGAAATTATTTTCGAGTGTTTCTAACTTCTATGATGACACCTCCGTTAGTATTTGAGTATTTTCCGTTGTTGAACTCGGTGTTGCGCTTCTGAATTTGCTTTTTGTGTTTTTCGTTTCGGTGGATTCAATCCTTTCTTTACGGCCACCAGACATCGGGACGACTTTTTTGAAAAGCTTTGGACTGTGTTGGTCACCGAAGGTCTGAGAGGGTCGTTGTTTTTGTCGTGTAGCTGACCGTCTCGGTGAAATCGTTGCTACCGCGGCGGACGACGCTTCGGTTCACATCGGGCGAATCTGTTCTGTAGTAATAATTCGGAGAGTTCACTCTATCCAAAGGGGAGCTTGTATTGCTTGATCTGAAAGACGTACTGTATTCAAGTTTACCATTTTTCAACGGAGTGCTCGTCCTATTTTCATCCAATTCGTTTCCGTGTAATGTTTTATACAACTCTGGCGCCCGATCCATCAAGCCTTTCATAAACAGCTTTTTTCGTATCAACTGAAGAACGCGAATATCCATTGTGTTTCGCGTATCTGTTTGGCTCTGGCTTTCTGTAATCATCCGAAATCTCTTGTGCTTCGGCTTATGCTTGTAATGAGTCCAGGGCTTTTGAGTTCGGTCGATTCGTCCAGTCGGCTCAGATGCGGGTTTGAAGTGTAACGATTGGAATCCCTGTATGAATCCAAACCGTGTACGTTAAAGCTTTTGCTTCTGAGGAGATTTGAACGGTAAGTACGAGCAGGTTTTGTCGGGCCGGTTGGGCTCACGTTGTTCACTATGACACATTAAACATGCTGTTCGAATTATTCCCAAGACGGCTGCGGTCTGAATAAGAACTGTCTCCGTTACTTCTTGTCTAAACCTAAAAAATTAAACACCATGTTAATAAAGCAAACACTATAGACTGAAAGCGGACCTGTTTTTTGGCTTTGTGCTCCTGAAGTTTTCTCGGGAGAGTCTGGACGCCTCCTCTGTCTGTGTAGTTGTAAGTCGTAACTCCGTTTGGCGTGTATCGAACGTTGCTTGTTGATTTACTGAGCCTGCCAAGTGTGCTGCTGTTTGAATGATTTCTGTAACAAATGAACCTCAATTTAAGCTTTCTGCTGCTACTGAATGAAAACTCGTTTTTCTTTTTCCTCACTAATGGGCAAAGAAAAGATCGGTTTTTTATAGTTTCTTTGCAGTGCGTGCTTACAAAGAAAACTTTCTTATTTTCTTCAATTTTTGCGTTTAAAAGATAGGCAGTTCTGGGGGGAAAAAAGCCTACGCATTTTGGCCCGCTTGGGCGTGAGACTCCCACTTGAGAGAGGTGGGCGCGAGATTTCCCATCACCCCAATCAACCCTTCGCAATTTTTTTTAATTTACTACAAAACGAGTTTGAAAAAAAAAAGCGACTTTCGCTCATCTGCGAAATCTAAATCGCCAACGCAAAAATTTTAAAAAAGATTGGCCCTGGTTACTCTTGAGTCATTACTCTCTTAAATTATTCACTTTTGCTTTTCATACTCATAAAAAGTTTCGAAAAAATATTCGATTTTACAAGCTTATGATCAAAGAATGTTGGTAAATATTAGTTTTGAGGACAGAACAAACTTAAGAGTGTGAAGAAAACGTTCTTGTACCAAGGGTGTGTAGAAGACGTTCTTTTACCCACTACGGCAATGACGAGTCTTAACGCACTAGCACCAAGCGGCTCTTGCCCTCACACTACTCAAAGGAAAAACCCGATTTTAAACGTTTTAATTTAGACGTAAATAATCAAGTCTAAAGAGTTATAAACCTCTAAGTACTAAGCACTGGCCACAAAAATTTCATGGAACTTTATTGAAGTACATTGGGGTGTCAGGAGTTCATAATTAAGATCCGATTAGTTTTAAGAGGTATTTAACACTGCGAAGGAAAAGCCTCATTACAAGTCCCCGAAGCATTGTTGTGGTTTTGAGACCCCCGCAAAAGTGCGGCCTAGTTCTATATTTGGTCTTTCAAGGTTTATCCTTCCCACCTAAAACGCCAACTTAATACACTTATCGTTTTTTTATTTTTCCAATTTTTTTTTTCTTGTATACAACATCTCTATTTCGGGGCATAGACCTATACGTTGAGTCAGTAAGAGGAGAAAGTATAAGTCAACAAGAAATTTAAAAAAATTTTTTAACCTTTTAAAAAATCAAATCATATTTGAGCTATTTTAAAACTTTAAGAAATCAGGAATCAGATTTAAAATAAGATATAAAAAAAACTACTTGTTTGAACAGAAGTTTCCACTCAATATTTACATAATAGATTCGCCAGATTTGCACTCTCAATGGATACCGCGTTACATAATTAGGTTTTTTAAAACCTTTTTTAAAAAAATGAAAGTCAATATGTTGAAATTCGATTCAGGTTTATAAAAAACTATTTCTACGGAAATCTAAAATATGTCCATCCTACGCTGAACCCTAGGAAAGAAACATGTTGGAATCTTTCGTATCTCCTGACCTCGACAATGTTAACGGCCATAAAAAGAAATTAAATACGTGCAGGGATGGAGAGGGGAGTAGTAACCGGCTTGATTTTTAATTATATGAATTTTATTTTAGGATAACCTCTGCGAAGGTTATTGACAGACGTTTTTATGAAAATGTCTGCCGATAAGCTAACAGGCTCAGACATGAGGAAACTTAATTTAGAACGTCACCAAAAGCAGAAATGACTAAAATTGGTTTTATCCTTACTCAGTTTTTTTCTTAACAAGGATTAACCGGATTAAACGTGATTTTTCAAGACCATTGTTTCAAGATGAACAGGAAACAAGAAAAAAATTGACTTATCAACAGGAAAAGCAAACAGGTGGTTAGAAAAGCGAAAAATTGGTCTGGAATTTTATAGATTCATTTTTAAAAAGGTCAAAATGATATGCTGTCAATACTTCAAAATCTTAAGATGACTCCTCGTGCTCAATATCCATGTCAGGAATTAATTGGACGTATCCCGTTCACCTTGAATCAATAAAATTGACAGACGTTCTCCGTTTTAATTTTTTTTTCTCTTTTTTAAGGACAAAAGTTTAGCTAAAAATAAATATGGCCTTTAAGTGGTGAAATTAGAAAGAAATAATGGGTTATTAAAAAATTGTGAAGTCATCAAAATTATTATCTAATAATGATATTTTTGATCTACCCATTAAAAGTTTCAATTTTAAAATGCATTGAAAAAAAAAAAAATTTTATGTTTCAAAAATATGGGGAAAAGGAGTCAAAACGTCTTATTTAGTTTTTACAAAGTGTCTAAATTTGGACCTGAGAAAGACATTGATTATTGTCTTGTCATATCGAAAATTTTTAATGATTTTAGGTGAAAAATAAAATAAAAAGGTTTACCTTTCTTCTCTTTGATTTTCTTCCGTCTGTAATTTGAGTTAGGATATTCGCTTTCCCGACCGTACAAGCTCGTCGAAAAAGGATCTTCGCCCAAATAGTATCTGTGGACGGTTGTCATATCTCCTTTGGTTTGGGTTCCAGAATCTACTTGACTTCCCCCTTCTTATTTCCCCTCAGCTTCCCGACTAAACGTCGGAAAGACTCGCCGAGTCCCCCTCCGCTCCGTTTCTCCTTCCCGGCGGGGCTCTTCGCCGGCGGAATGTCCGCCGCGAATCTCGTCCTCTGATACACCTGCAAAAATTAACAATCGAGGTCAATAAAGTTGCTTGGTTTCTCAATTACGACTGAAGCGTCGTAAAAACATTAATCATAATCTAATAATATCAAAATCAAGGTGATAAAAAAATAGCTACTAAGAAGTTGAGTGGAATTTGTAAACATGTATGCTTTGGAAACAAGTGTCTCGGATTAATTAAGAAAGTGGGGTTCAGGGTTAATAAAAACGCCTACTAGAACAATTTGAACCACGAGGACCTTTCTACTCGTCTGTAATTTGCAATATTTTCACCGACAAGGCGCCGCTTCCATTTGCATCGAGTTGACCCGAATTTAATCCTTAAGAGTGGGATGATACACCGTAGAATCTCCTTAGCCAATTAAGAAGTATCAAGTGATATATCACAAATTTTAAGTTTATGTCCGATAAATCATTTATAACGGCTGAATTATTTATCAAGACTGGTTAGTGCGTTTTAAATAAAAAATAAACATGTCGGAGTTGATATCCAGACGCGGAAACCGTCCCTAATAGTTTTTTCTAGTTATAACTGATAAATCGTGATATGAAATTACCATTTTAGGAAGACCTCCCACATCTTCGAGGCTTATCCGGGTGAACTTTAAAGTGAAAAAAACTAAACTTTGTTTACACTTTGTAGTAGATTTTTTTTTTTCGCAAATTGCCCACGCTTTATGCTTTACAGCCACGTCGTGATATCGCCCTACACAAATTCCGAAACCGCTTTTGAAACGGCGGGTGAAAACGATATCGCTTTCTCGTCTAAATCACAACCGGTTCTTCGCTATTGTAAAATATATTGCACAAAACGTACTTGAAATTTATTTTTCAAGTAGGCGTCCATGCATGAATCAACACGAAAAAAAAATTAATTAAAAAGGAATCGCTCTCAATTTCCCTATTCCTTGTTTGCTCTTGATTATTCTTGAATAAATTAATAGAGTTTATTATTTAAATACTTCTACTTGTTTTAGCCACTCAAATTACAATAACAAAACTACTCAACTCCCACGTCTTAAAAATTAATTATTTTTTCCCCCAAGAAGAACCTTTTAAAGATATATGCAGAAATGAGCTCTGATAAAAAAGGTTTGGGGATAAAAATTCAACAGTAACTTTCAGCAGGTTTACAGTCGATAGCATTTAAGCATATGATTACAGCTAGTTTTTTGATTACATTGATTTATACTGCAGTAACAGTGTTACCAACCTAATACAAAAACCTTGATGTTAATAATTTTTTCGGATGAAAGAAGCAATCAACTATTTCCTGAACTAGGGATACATTGAAACCAATAGGGACGCTGATGAATAGCTTTAAAAAACCGTGTAGGTCGGTTTGTTATTTTTTTTTTCTCATTCAAAACATTGGAATGCTAGGTGTGTACATGTAAAGCCGTTAGACCCACGGATTTATATTTAAAAAAATTCTGGACTACATAAATTAATTTGCCTTAATTATTTTTCAGTAGGAAAAACCTTCAGGCGATGAAAGGCCTTAGATTTAAGCCAAAAAATTGATTTTTCCTCAGAGGAGATGCTTACATTAGTTATTTTAGGAAAAATGCATTTTAACAAAGAGAAAAAATTATTTACCGAACCCGAAATCGAACTTCGGATCTTCAGATGATACTGAGCTTACTTGTTAAAATTGCAAAAATTTAAAATTTTCTTTTTAATAAGGTTAAAAAAAATGTCAATTTTAATGTAGTACTTTTTTATTCCTAAATCTAGATAAACGAAGCGAGGAAAAAATTTAAATTTAATTTATCCTTTCAAAATAAAAAGATATATTTTTCAAAGGAAAAATTAAAATTAAAATAGACAACTTGACGAGTGGGCCCTTGGCGTGAAATAGCTGATAAGATTAGTGGGCACTGACCTTTTTTTTGGTTTCGTTCGGAGGAGGCGTGTTGTGCCTTGATTTCGGCTCAGGCGTCGGTGAATAGTCAGGTGCGGGCTCTTCTTGAACCTTTCTTCTCTCTGAAAAATACAAACGATTGTTTTTGAAAATGAAAGTTTTTTTTGAAAATGAAATCCGGATTCCTAAAATCGGGTAAAACTTACCCAACCATTATGAGAATAGTACATGAGTTCGGAACAAACTGAATGGGAAGAATACACGCGTGAAGCAGAGGCGGAGTCGAGGTGTGACGTCGTCATTTCACGCTTCGCCGCCGCTTCTCAATACCTTTCGATAATTCGGGAAAAAAAGAAGAAAAAACCCAATTTTTTTCTTGCTCTTTTTTCTTAATTGAAAACTCAACTACTGCGTTCGTTTTGATATTCCAAACTAATCGGGGGATCGATACGGAGGTGGATCCGATCCCGAAGAGCCCAAAGAATGAAGGTTAAACCATTTAACATTTTCACAATGGTAATACAATTTGCCCACACCTTTATAATTATGCAAGGGACTTCGTCCTTGAGAGGACGCTAAGGAAAAAGTCGTTTACATATTCACGTAAAAAGACGTAAAACGTAACTATAGAGCACAACCCTGAATGCGGGTAGGATGAAGGAGAAAAGTAACTTCCGGATTGACCGACTATTAATCGATTTTAGGGGTGGCTGAACATTAGCTTCAAAAGGCATAAAATTTAAGATCTGAGGCTTTTTGGATTATGATTTGTCCTACAACCAGAACTGAAAAAAAAAGAAGAAGAAGCTTTGGTCTGAACCTAGATAATAAAATTTTTGCTGAAAACCAAACTTTCTTCGCGTTTACCTTAATGTAGGTTATTTGAAAAGAAGAAATTAAAAAGGAGTAGGGAATTCAGCTCTAAATATTAGAAAGTCGTATTTACGAATTAACGCGCGTTAAATTGATTAGTCACGCCCATTGATGAATGAAAAAAAAAAACGAAGGGATGTGTGGCAAGGTCAACGTGACAAAATTGAGGACCTAGAAAGTTCCATAATAAAATTTCTTCCTACACAATATTGATTTATTTACGATCCAATTGCGAATTCAAAGTGGCCAAATTTCCAGCGATTTCTTTTCCGATATGAAATTTTAATGAAGGCATAAACAGATAAATTTTTGTTCTCTAAAGGATTAACATAATTCATGTTTTTAATTACATGAACAATAGACCAAAAACTTCCAGATTTTAGGATTTTCGTGTGTTTTTTTACCCAAAAGTTCGTTTGTGGGTTAGGCTAAAAAAAAAAATAATGTAAAAACGGGGTTTTTTTCGGTCGGAAAATGAGAATTGCCCAAAAATTTGGTCCTACACTTCGTAGGGAAAAGGCGGAGAATGGGAATTCAAATCAAAACCATTTTCTTCAAAAATGGTAAAACATCATGATTTGTATAAAAGAAGAAGAAGGAATTGAGAAAAATCAAGCGAATTTCATCAAGCCGCACCTTCCTGTATCGTTTCTTGAGCGAATGTAAATTTTTTTCGTTATTTGAGAAGCAAAACACGTTTTTCAGACAAAAAAGAGAGTTAGGATTTCATGACCTTCCACTTTTTTCCATTTTTGATTGCGGTTTTGAATAAATTGTGCTAAAGCGTTAGGGAGTATATATTTTAGATCAATATCTAAAGGAACTGCTTCTAATCTCTAAAAGTTTTTTTCCATTTTAAGTGCATAAGGATTTAAAATTTTTTATCAGAATAAGTAGCGAGGAAAAAGCTCTGAAATAGGCGTCTTTTTATCCGAGACAATCGTCTAAAATCGTATAAAAATGGGTTTCGGCCGAAAGATCGAAAGGGAAAATAATTGTTCAAACAGCGGTTTTTAAGAAACCTAGGGAACGCCAAAAAATTCTGTAGTTGTGCGTTTTCTTGGTCCAAAAACTGTGAAAAACTCCTGAAATCCGGTGAATGAGGTTTCGTTGTGAGGTCGGCAAAGCCCTAAACATTGGTAAAATTGGAGTTCTTTCGCGAGAAAATCGCCTTTAATTAGGAAAAAGGGGGTTTCTCCGTTGAAAAACTGAGGCGATTCCTTTAAATTCAATAAATAAGGTTTTGAGGCTTGAACGAGGAAATAGCCAGAAATTTTTAAAGGGTTTCTTTCTCGAAAATCCGGCAAAAAAAGTTTTTGCGTTCATAAAAGATAAGAAAAGCGTGTAACTTTAATTTCTGGAGGGAGATTATTCCATTACACCCTTGGGTCAGAACCCGGAAAAGTAGAAATTTATTGTGTTTTGACAGATAGAAAAATTTACGAAATAATTTGTGGTTACTGGGGCGTAGAGATATTTTATCTGCTCATTTTGGATAGCCCATCTGAAAGCTTTGACTTAAGTAGGTATTCAGAATGCTTCAAATGAAGCACAATTGTTGTTTTTTTGGATTTAAAGTTCACTTTTCATTATAAAACTATGTACTTATTTTTTTCTCTCTTTTGTGAAGAGAATTGGAGCAGAGAGATTTCAAAAACAGACGTGTTTATCGACGAAACGCATGTTTTTGTTATTCGACGGCCTTAAAAAGTTGTCTGCTCACTTATCTCCCGGGGTTCTTGCAGTTTTGAAAACTTGATAACAGTTCGACGTCCGTCTGTTTCTATTAAAAGTTTTCTATTTGTACACAAAAGTTTTTTTTTTCCTCTCCATCCCACGTCGGTGGTCATTAAAAATCAATTTCAAATAGCTTTTACTCGGTCAAACTCCCCCGACCTTTCCAATATTATCTCCATTAATACTCTTGTGCTGGAAAGTCTACATTCCTGGAATCCCACCCTTCATTGTCGTCTTGTGAAGTAAAGACAGAAAATCAATTATTCTAATTGATGGTATAGAATCATGGATAATCAAGTTCGCCATTGTTTCCAACGATCAATTCATCCAGATTTGAGGGGTATCACGAGAACTTCCTTTCGAGTTAAAAGTTTATCGCGGTTTAGGTTTCATTATCGCCTGAATTTTTGCTTTCCTTGTAAATCGACTTCCTCAAATAAAAGTTATTACAATACCCTCGACAGACGATTTCCGGAAATTGCTTTACCCCCTAGGGACGAAAAGGATTAGAAAGTTTGTCTGAGGTTTTGTCTGGCCGTCCTCAGCCTTTTTTAAAAATCTGCTGACTTCAATTTTGACTGGATTTTTGCGGAATCTTTCTTCCGTTTGCGGAGATATGCCAGTTTTTTAACCAAAATAAAAAGTACCAAATTAAGAAGACTTAAATTATAAAATATTGGCCTGTATTTGAATCTACTAGGCTTTTAAATCCTCTTTTCCTCGCCAAAATTCCTTCTTCAATAATTAAAAAAAATTTTTCTCAATTTTTGATGTTTTTTAGGTGGAAGAGATACGGGAGATGATAGATAAAATACAGACGAATGTAGAAGAGGTGAAGAAAAACACAGTGCCATCCTTAGCGCTCCACAAACCGATGAAAGTAAGTTCAGTTTACTTTTTTTTCCTCTATAAATTAAAAATAACCCCTTTTCCCATAAAAATGTATAGAAAGTAAGAAATTATTC
Organism: Orius insidiosus; assembly: GCA_014119065.1. Lineage (NCBI taxonomy): Eukaryota > Metazoa > Arthropoda > Insecta > Hemiptera > Anthocoridae > Orius > Orius insidiosus. The sequence goes on along the minus strand of JACGAQ010001092.1, from coordinate 58,670 downwards.
ATAGTTTTTTCATGTAGGATCTCGTTTTTATAGCTTGTTTTAGTTTTAAATAATAAAACGAATTGATTCACTTCAGGCCTTAAGTGTTTGTGGTTGATTTGATATAAATCAAGAAGAATGATGCCCAAATAATTCGTTTGTCGGGCGTTTAAGTTAATTGCGCATACATCTTCCGTTTTTAGCTTTTTGCTCTTGTCAACGTTATTTTGCCATTATGAAAATTTACGTTTAGAGTGAAATTAGGTCCCTGTTTTCTGTCAAAACCAATTTTCTTAAGAAAATAAAAATGCGGAAGTTGCTATTTTTGTGTTTTGAATTTGAAAGGCTTTTGATCGAATACAAAAGGCAAAAATAGAGAGAGAATTTCTTTTGCGAAAATAAATTGACCGGAGGCGGAAAAATAATGTTTTGTCACATTTTTTTACTCAAGACACGATTTTCTTGACAAAAGATTACCCGCCGCTTTTTGGCTCAAACGATCCCTTTCCGAGATGAAATAAAGCAAAAGATTTTTTTTCTCCAGTTATCGTTTTCCTTTTTTATTTTTTAACTTTTTACGTTATCGTAGAGTATTTTCCGCCCTTTTGCTTTTGAAAGCGCTGACCGTACGTATAGTTATGCAGCATCTCATTAATCTTCATTCACAACACTCATCTTCCCCTTTTTTTTAACCCTTGAGTTCCCTCTGAAGTCTAACGACTTAATTTGTACGTTGTCACATCTTTTTCAGGGCAAAATTTTAAGTTTTTTGAACCCAAAAGTTATTTAAAAAATAATTTTATTTAGAATATGCCTAAAAAGGATTAAAACGGGGTGAAAATTCAAAAATAGTTTTTTTTCCGGAGCAAAAGGCTTCACGTTCGATAAACCCTTTTAATTTTTACCACTCAAAACTTCAACTACATCGATTCTTCAGGTCAAAATACTACTTTATACAAAAAACTTAACATGAAAGTTCATAAAAATTACGTGCCTTTTTTTTATTTAGGGCATTGATCCAAGGAGGGAAACATAAAAAACACGAGAAGGGGAAGATGACGAAAAAACCCATTTTTCATAGAAACTAGCTTTTTTTTTCAATAAAAAAACCGTAAATCTTATCTAATACTAGCTAATCTTTTTCAATCCTTTTACATATTATTTAGGTCGATTTAATTGAAATAACAAAAGTAACTTAATTTAATACGTTCATTTAATTTACACGCAAAATGGAGGATTTTAAACGGTTTTTTGTCCATGTTGCTTAATTGCATTTTACAACCCCCTTCGGATATAAAAATTTATTCAAATGGGTCGCCGTCAAAATTAAACCGAGGAAGATTTCCTTTTTCATTCAGAATACATTAATGAGATTTTTATTTCTACTTAGTAGTATAAAAAATTATAACTTTCAACTTTCATACTTAAGGGGATATGAGGGTTTTAAGTTGGTTGCTTTGTACATTTTTCGTTGTGAGCAACGGTTTTCGGTTTTTCCCTTCTATCTCGGAAACCGTCGCTCAAAACGAAAAAATGTCCTAACTAAAAGTTGTAGCTACGGAAATTTACTACATAAAATATTTTTTACAGAGCAATATTTTAGGAGATATGAAGGTTTTAAGTTTTCAGACAGGCTCTGTAGGATTATTAGTTTTAACCTCATAACTCCTTAAATATTGCTCTTACGCAAATAATGAATAAATTAATTTTTGTAGGAAATCTTTGTATCTACAACTTTTACTTAAGACATTTTTTCGTTTTGAGCGTCGGTTTCGAGATAGAAGGGAAAAACCGAAAACCGTTGCTCACAACGAAAAACTTGCAAAGCAACTCACTTAAGAACCCTCATATCTCCTTAAGTATTGCTCTGACAAAAAAACCAATGAAGTCTTTTTTTGTAGGAAATTTCGTAGCTACGACTTTACTTAGGACATTTTTTCGTTGAGCGACGGTTTCCGAGATAAAAGGGAAAACCCGAAAACCGTTGTTAACATCGAAAAATTTGCAACGCAACCAACTTAAATACTTCCATATCTCCTAAAGTATTGCTGAGGGAAAAAAAAAAATAGGATATTTTATGTAGTAAATTTTAGTGCCTACAACTTTTACTTAAGACGTTTTTCGTTTTGAGCGACGGTTTCCGAGATAGAAGGGAAAAAAAAAACCGTTGTTAACAACGAAATTGTCAAAGCAACTCACTTAAAAACCATCATACCTCCTTAAATAAAAATTATTTTAGGATTGGCAGCTTTTGTGATCCTTAAATTTTTGAAAAACTACTTTTCATCTCGGATGTGTCGTTTGATTTGATTTCAAAGCACTAAATTAGAATTTTTCGTCCTTTTTTAAAGGCATCCGGTGTCTTTATTCCCAAGGGGGATCTTAAATAAAATATAAGGGCAGTTTTTTTTTTACTATTGCCGGGGTTAGAAAAGGGTGAATAATAAAAAAGTTGTAAAAAACCTCGCGGAGAGGATGTTGGGCCAAATTCCGCCCGTTAAAAAGAAACACGAAGGAGCAATTTATCGGTGCTGAGGTCAATTACGGGTCAATTGCTCGGTCTTCTGACGTCTCCGAATATTCTAATTTTGAAAGGGAGATAATGACGAATCCGTTTGTAATTGACGAAAGCAAATATAAACGATACGGGGTGTTATCTTTGTTTGGAGATGACAAACTCGAGTTTCCGATGACAAGTTTGACCTAAACGGTTTAAACCCTTAGTGACCTACTAGAAACCAGAATCTTGAAATTGACAACCATTTTTTTTTTCGTTAAAAAGTATTGTTTAAAAAGCGAATTAACGCAAGAAAGATTTCGTCGGATTTAATTGGCTTTCTGAATAAATTGGACAAAGAGATCTCTTTTGCTATCGCGGGGATTCCTGGGGTGAGTGGAGGGGTGTGAAACTGCGGGGGACTAATATCGATTCCCCAGGGCCCACGCGTGGGAAAATACTCGCAGAATAACTGCTCCAGACCCTTATAAAACACACTAACCGCCTTATTGTCTTGTCTTATCACGAGAAAACCAACTTCCAACCCTTCGAATCTTGAAGGAGGAAAATTTTTAATTAAAAGCGGACATAAAAGTTTAGGCGAAGGCGGCTTATTGTTTCATAGCCCAGTGTGCAGTTTAATGATATAATAACAGTTTCGTCATCTAGATTCTAGACTCTTAAGCTCAAAGTACTTTTGCACCTTATAAACTTCAGGGCTAAGTTCACTATGCTACCACCCACCCATTAACTGGACATTCCCTAGTTTTTTCTACCTGAGAATTTTCCCATGATAATCCCCTTTAGCACTTGGGCACCGTGGGAAATGCCATTGTTTTACAGACGAAAGGGAGTTGTAAATCCCTAGTTTTTCTGAAACAGAAAGTGTTATGTATTTAAACAAAAGGAAGAGTGTGTACGTGTGACATAATGCGGTTCGCCATAAATGCTGACCATATATAGCAGAAATCGCAAGTTATCGTTCACCATAAAAATCTGCAACATAAAGAAAAAAGTCGAAAACGTTACCATAATGCATTTGATCATAATCCATCTCGCCATAAAGAAGAGATTTAACGCTTTTTTCGACATAAAATTTGTCGTTTTAACAACGCAGTGGAACATAAAGAAACTTTCATTTTAAAGAACTTGTCGTTTCGCCATAAAACTGTTTCTGTCGTTTGGGATAATACGAACTAGGGACAGCGGAAGAGCAAGCCTATTTTCGCCGTTAAAACGCGATTATGGCGAAACGACAAAAACCTTAAAACTTGACAGTTCATAATGCAATTCGCACATCCTCGCGAGAGGATACAAATTAACCCCTTGTGTCATAAAACGAGCTGATCCCATTGGCTGCCTGCTTGCTTTTTAGTTTATGGTGCACTGGTGCATTGTGGTGAACTGTCAAGTTTTAAGGTTTTTGTCGTTTCGCCATTATCGCGGTTTAAACGGTGAAAGTAGGCTTGCTCGCTGTCCCTAGTTTATGGTGAGATGCCCAAACGACAGAAACAGTTTATGGCAAACAACAAGTTTAAAGAGAGGCTGTTATGGTATGCGTTATGGTGTCTTGCACTTTTTTTTATGTCGACTTGCATTTATTGAAAAAGTCGTTAATGGCGAAAAGCTGTATGTTGAAATGCATTATGCTGAAATTTTTGACCATTTGAGAGCTTTATGTTCGCCGAACGCATTATGGTGAACTACAGATTTTTTATGTTCAACTGCTTTAGGGTAAAATCCGTTATGTTGTTCTCCCAAAAGGAAGAAGCGTTCTCGTTTTAACATATTTGTTGGGAAAAAAATTATGTGAGAGGGGACAACGATTTTTTTTTTCACATCAACTGAAACTCTCCGTCCCTAAAACAAAACTACGAGCGGAAAACACGTTACAGATATCTGGGTCAACAGGGTTTCTGCATTTATTCTCGCTGAGGAACCTCGTCGTTTAAAATATAGTGTCCGTCGTTCCGGTCAATAAAATCACATTTTCCACAAAATAAAACCGTGGTTAAAAATTTTTTATATTCTTTCTTTGTGTTCGATTTCCATATTTCTTCGGACTTAAAATTTTAGTTCCTTGAAAGTTAAAGTCTGAATAAAAACTTTCGACATAATTTTTAAGTTGAAATTTTATGATCATAATTTAAAGACTTTTCATTCTATTTTTGCAGTTTTTTTTGACATCTATATTTTTTAAATGATAAACGTGTCCTTTTTTTAGTGGAAAAAAACATGAGCGATTTCCAATAAAAATGTCATCCGCGGTTACTCCTACGTCCTCCCATGTACAGAAGCTCTTTTTCAGTCGGGTTTTTAAATAGAGTTCTGTCAAACGATGGGTAATTCGTCTCTTTTGATTTTGACCGCCCCAATTTATCTTACATCTCTCGTGCCCCTGTTGCATCTCCTCTTTATACCGCTCGCGTGTTACCATCTCCCGACCTAAAAACTTTTCAAAGGCCCAAAAGTTAAAACGGAGTTTTCATCTTCTCTGTTGTAATTTCTGGCTTCTGCCCTCTATGTAAACTAAATTGCACCCCAAGGCTGTATTCCGAGCAGTTTTGTTTAATATAGGTAGTTTGATTACGGAATTCCATCTTGTGGCCCAGAGGATCAAATATTCTGTCTGGAGAATTCCAGATTTAATGTCGTTATTAATTTCCAACTTTCACACCCTCTTTATCGATCTTTTTCCCCGCCACTTATCACTAGTCAAAATTTTTTCCAACCTTCCAGTGTGTCATCAAGAAAATCCCTATGACCTCACTTTTTCCACAACTTTTTCTGTTAGTTTAATATCGCCGCCTTTATGAACGTAAAAATTTGCTTAAAATCAGGAAAATAAGCTGAATGAGTTGACCCAGAAAGTCATTTTAATTTTATCATTGTTCCAATATAGCTTCTTATTTCGTGGAAAAAAAAGATCGTGAAATTAGAATAAAAAAAAACTTTATTGAAATGAAATATTCAAATCGTCCTTTTCCCTTAGCCTGATGAAAATATATTGAATATTAAAATGAAATCCACTTTTACCATACGATCTTTAAAAAAAGACTAATTTCTGTCTCTAAATTCTTTTCCCATCTATTCTTTTGGAAAATCATCCCCTAAAAATAGGATTAGAAATTCATATTTTTTTCAAAAATGTAGGAAAACTACTTTTTCCTCTCAAACTGAGGTTATTGAATTACCCTCCGCTTTGCAAATTTTTAATTTTTTTTTAATCTCAAAGACCTAAAAGTACTCAAGTGGGGGAACTTCCCCAAATAGCGCAATTCAATCATTCGTCCTAATATCAAAAAGAGTTTTTCAATATCGAGGTAGAAAAAATGAAAGTCTTCGCCCATTCAGGCTACACAGAACGGGCGAGAACTTCATGACAGTACCCGGAAATCTGACTGTGTCTTCCTCTGCGGGGTCTGAATGACCCTTTTCCGGGAGGGTGTCACAAACTTCTCTTCAACACTTGCGTTTAAAAGTTTATTAATTTTTACGTCCTTTGTTCAAATAATTCGCCTCCTTTTTAAACATCCCTAGGTAGACTACTTGCCTCTAAATAACGGTGAAACTCGTGAAAAACTCTTACTTTCTTAAAACAACGTGGATGAAAATGTTTGTTTTCTGAGAGAAGAAAGCATTTCAAAAACTTCTTAAGTTGAAAAGCGCTTTATATCTGCTTAACTCTTTAAAAATTTAATTCAAAAAAATTATTTATTCATATTGAGCCTTGAATAAAATGTTATCCGCATACAAAGCTCGTAAAACCACCGTGAATTTAACCTCAATCCTTTCCTGCGGAAATACGCTGAATATTTTTTATGGTACGATTTGCTTTATAAAGTTTGAAAATCCCTTATAAAAGGAGAAAAAAAATTTATTTGATTTTTGATTTAAATTGAAGGGTAGGAAATACAGTTGAGGAAATTGTATCCGGGGCTCTTAAAACGGAGTTGAACGTCGATGTTAATGTTTGACTTCTACCGTGTCGGCTGTATCTCATGAAAGGGGTTTTTATTTGAGCTAATAAGGACGGAGGGAGCGGGCTGTAGAATCAGGTGAAGGTAGGCTCGGGGATCGATCGAGGCCGTGAACCCTCGGCGCCCGTCTCTCCCTTCACTCCCTCACAATCCTTCAATGTTTTCTCATTTTCACACCCCCCTCTTCTAGTTCGTTGACTTCGTATACGGCTTTTCGCTACCTGTTTTATGAACGAGAATATAAGCACTTGAAACCTACATAACCTCAAACTTACATCTTCCCCGCCCTCGTTAATATTTAATATCAAAATAGTGGTCGTTTTGACCCTGGAGTCCTTTAACTCTCCCAATAATCATGTCCCATTTTTAATTTTTGTCTTAAGTGAAATTCTCAATTACTTTTTCCATCTTTTGTCCTAAAAACTAATCGAATTCCGCCTTTTAATGGCCGAAAAGTAATGCGATCTCTTGTTAATGAGGAGATTTAATTTTACGATCAATCCCTTTCCATTAACGACTGGTTTCAAAGCTAATTCTATCAGTATCGGTAATTTTACCCTCCAAAATTGTAAGTGGGTCAAAGTTGGTTACGGCTTCGTTATTCTTACTCCCAAGTTAATTATTTTCTCCCCCTTAAGTTTTTCAACTTCCTGGATATTAAAAAAATTGAAAGAAAAATTCATTTTTCACTGAAAGACCTTATGATTTTTAACGTTTTAAATTACTTCCAGATCATAATTTTCTGGGAAAAAGTACTTATTCATTCGGATTTCTCACGGCCTTAACAGCAAGGACCATGACAGTCTATCTATTTATACCTGATTACATCATCGCCGACATATTTCCGTGTCTGGATCCTCTACTTTCATATCCCGCCTCACCAATAAAATCTCAAGAGGGAAATTTCTTATTTTTCAATCTGAATTAATTCGGATTTCATTTAAACCGTTCCGTTTTTTTCATTGACTAAAAATTTCTTCAATAAAAATACAAAGGCGTTCATTCTTTTTACAAATAGAAATGGGAAATCAAAGCCGATTTTTATCGAGCGACTTTTTTAGTACCTTGAGATAAAACATAATAAACGTTTGGAAACACGAAACGTTGATAATGTTCGATTATGATGAATTTTCTTTTGTTTTTGGTCTTTTTTTAACTCGAAAGGTCGTTGACCCTCCGTGTCTGGGCCGAGGTGTGAACAAGTTCGCGATTTTAATTTCCTGAGGAAGTTTTCAATGAGGAACCCTCGAAGTTTTTTAGAAAATGGGCTTTATAGACTCTCGGGGGGTTCAAAACGACCGTTTAATATCGATTTGACAAGTCTGCCGTTTTTATAAATATCACGACTCTATCAACAATTTGTATTTAGTTTTTTTTAACTTTCTCAAAGAAAAGTTACTGTATTGCCCTCTATGTACAGTTTTTGGGATTGGGTCTTCCTGTTGAAGAAAGTGAGTTGTCTGTCTGGCTACAATTTTCATCCGATTTTAAAAAAAAATTCTTTTGTAGATAAGTATCTAAAAAATGTTGAATTTTTTTTTCGAAATTCCATATGTATGGCGAGATCCGTCTGTCTAAAGTATTGTTTAATTTGGGGAGAACGCCGTTCAACATAACGCATTTCACCCTAAAGCAGTTAAACATAAAAAATCTGCATTTCGACATAAAAAATCGTAGTTCACCATAATGCGTTTCGCATAATGCAATTGAACATACAAAGCTCTCAAAAGTTCAAAATTTGAACATAATTTTAACATAAAGGGTATTGCCATAAACGACTTTTTCAATAGGTGCAAGTCGACATAAAAATGTGCTAGTCACCATGACGTTCTCACCATAAAAGCCTTTTTAAACTTGTGTTTTGCCATTAAAACTGTTTCTGTCGTTGGGCATAATACATCTCACCATAAACTAGGGACAGCGAAAGAGCAAGCTTACTTTTGGGTATGGCGAAACGACAAAAACCTTAAAACTTGACAGTTCACCATAATGCAATTCAACATAAAGCATCCACCATAACTAGGAAAAGCTAGCAGGCAGCCAATGGATCAGCTCGTTTTATGACACAAGGGGGTTAATTTTTTTCCTCTCGCGAGGATGTGCGAATTGATTATGGTGAACTGTCAAGTTTTAAGGTTTTTGTCGTTTCGCCATAATCGTGTTTATACGGTGAAAATAGGCTTGCTCTTCCGCTGTCCCTAATATTGGTGAGCTGTGTTATACCCAAACGACAGAAACAGTTTTATGGCGAAACGACACGTTCTTAAAATGAAAGTTTCCTCAACTGCGTTATGTTGAAACGAGAAATTTTATGCCGAAATGACAAGTGTTAAATCTCTTCTTTTAAACTAGGAAAAGCAAGCAGGCAGCTCGTTTTATGACACAAGGGGGTTAATTCTTTTCCTCTCGCGAGGATGTGCGAACGACAGAAGCAGTTTTATGGCGAAACGAAAAGTTCTTTAAAATGAAAGTTTACTTATGTTCCACTGCGTTGAAACGTGCTAAGTCTCTTCTTTATGGTGAAATGTATTATGTTCAAATGCACTATGGTGAACGTTTTGGTGAAAGTTTTTTGGTTTTGTCGTTTCGACATAATCGCGTTTTATACGGCTCTTCCGCTGTCCCTAGTTTATGGTGAAATGTATTATACCCAAACGACAGAAACAGTTTCATGGCGAAACCACAAGTTCTTTAAAACGAAAGTTTCTTTTACGTTCCACTGCGTTATGTTGAATCGACAAGTGTTAACTCTCTCCTTTGTGGTGAGATGTATTATGTTCAAAAAATGCATTATGGTGAACGTTATCGACTATTTTCTTTATGTTGAGTTGTAGGTTTTTAATCGAATTTATGGTGAACGGTAAATCGCGATTTCTGCTATTTATGGTCAAATGCATTTTGGCGAACCGCATTATGTCGACACTTATTCACTCTTAATTTGCTAAGTCCAATCTTCACCAAATTTTCATCAAATTACGGACGTTCCCGTAAAATATAGCTATGTCCACACTTGTGCGCTTTTCCTTTCCCTTTCGCTTTCAACATGACGCAAGGGAGAGGAACAAGAGGCATGCCTCAAGGCATGCGTCATCGAGCCCAAAATTCCACGAATTTGATAACGCATGCCTTTTCAACCTTGATTCCAACTTGTTCATGGTCTTGCCTCATTCCTTTCAATTTCGTTATCATTTCTAGTTCAAGATGATGCATTCCCAAAATAAAGAGATTATTCTTCAATTTATTGATGACTATCGGTGCTTAACGGCATTGTGGGATGTGAATAATCCCAAATACATAAATAAAACTACCCGGCTTGACTGCTTAAAGGAACTTGCCCAAAAGCACCAGTTATCCGTTGAAAAAGTAAAAGCCAAAAAGGGTAGCATGGTCGAAATGCACTGCTTGGAAACCTTGAAAAGATATGATAACGATGATAATGAATCCCCGGTAGCCAGGAACCTCAGAGTAATTGCCAACCTCAATTCTGGAGGAACGGATTCGCGAACGAAGTTTCTTTTTTTTTAATTGTCGGTTCAACCAAGGCCAACAATTCAAAAAAACTTTCCTCCGACATCCTTGTAAAGTTTCTGAATAAGCCATTATCAATGGACAGTTCTTTTAGCAGTTGATCATTTTTTCTAGACCTGAAGTATTGTTTTACCCAAATGGCTCGCCGGCTTTCTTTTTTTTGGTTTTTCGCGAAATTACGACATATGCGGATGCAATTGCTGCAAGTATGCAAGCGTCGGAATTGTTCATGATGCAAGTCAGAGTTGAACTGGTGTGGACAACAAATTGAATGCCTCTTATGGCAAGAGGAAAGGCACGTAGTGAGGCATGTTGGATTGAAAGAGGAAAGGCAAGTTGAAAGTGAAAAGGAAAGGAAAGCACAAGTGTGGACATAGCTTATGAGTGAAAAATGAGTGCCAGCACTTCCGGGCTCCCGAACTCGAAGAAGCCTCCTGAGGTTAGACTAAACCCTCCTGATAAATCCGTCGTGCAGGTTTGTCAATCCTACATTCAATTTTCGAAAAGAACCCCGAGTAATTAATTGTGAATTTGTGGCCGTGTTAACACTGAATAATCGCTTTTCATGTTCGGAGATAAAGGGAGGCCCCATGTGGAATCGTGACGGCATCACGAGCCTTGCATTATCTCGGGCATTACGTGCCTCCCCATTCCAGGCACCGGTAATTAAACCCAACAGGAACAATCAGAAATAGCCTTATTAGAATAATCAGGGCCTCTACACTCTCAGATCGATTGATTTATCTCGAATGGGGCACTGCATTGTCGTATTCTCAAACGTCTCTTTTTACTTCCTCAAAACCCAGTTATTACAAATCGCTTTTCAAAAAACCTAAAAACCAAAATGATAATTTAACTTTTCTATCTGGCCTGATATTAGCCCAAGATTCGTAAAAGCCCATATTTTAAAAATTTCCCTCGGTTTTTAAATTATAGCATTTTATAACGACCTTCATATGTCATGAAAAAATAAAGACTTGAACAATCACAACCTTCGTCTCTTATCTATTTTCTTTTCCTTTTCAATATTTTTTTATCGAAAAGTTCCTTTTTGAATACTAAATAATATAATGAAATTTTAGATTGCCTTCCTTATTTTTTAAATATTAATTTATTTTATTTTTTCAGAGGTCAAGCAGGAGTTGGAGGATTTAATGGCGGAAATAAAAAAGACAGCGAATAAAGTCCGTGCCAAACTCAAAGGTAAAAATATTTTTATGAAGGAAACTAAAAAATAAAAGGTATTTCCTTTAAAACGCCGTAAGTGAAAGGAAGTTCTTTTCCCGTGGGGATCAATAAGCTTAAAGATACTTTAAACGTTGGATGGTGAATCTATTGTTCTTTGTGCTTGAATTGACATTGATAGAGGGGTTGTTAGCATCCGCAGAATAAAAAAAAGAACCAGAAAACTTTTTTCATGTAGGCTTTTTGTTAAATTTCTTTTTAAGCACCTCAGTTTCCTCAGTTAAAATTGCCTTAAGTCTTTACATTTTTCGAGCCTACTGAAAAACTTGGTTTTTCAAATTTACAACTTCGAAAAGCTTTTTAATTTAACGTGTGGTTGGAAACTTTAAACGGTGCTTAAACCGACTAATTTTCTAATTCTATTGAAACTTTTGGGTCACTGTTCAATTTAGACCTTAATTCCTGGTTTACGAAATAAGTTAAGTGCCTACACTTACTAAAGAGATAAAAAAAACTACCTTTTGTGGAGCAGTGGTCAAAATCTTTTTTCTCATGCCGTGGAGGGCCTGGGTTCAAATCTTGGGCGTGCTGAATTTTTTTTCTTTAATAAAAAGTACAGTTGACACTGAAACAAGGCAAAGGCCCTTGCCTGGGCCCAAATCAAAGAAAAAATGTTCTCACTGGGGCCCCTTATAATGAATAAACTTAACTTTTTTAGATTCGAAATCAAGTTAACCCTTTTGAGACCGCAGGCGCCAGCGGGAAGCCTCTCTAAAAAATTTAATACCTTCGCTTCCCGTGGCGCTAGCGACATGCAAAAACTGGCAAACTGTTGGGGAAGAAATGAACTATGTGATGATCGCATCACTCGTCGCTTTCTGTGCTTTGCTGGCGCTGGGGGCGGTCGGGGAGAAGTGAGGGGGGGAAGTGCTGCGCCAGTAGCGCAGAGACGTCAGATGCGGTCTCGAAAGGGTAATGAAAGTATGTAACCCTGGATCAAAGACTTGAAATTAAGTTATCAAGTAGGAAAAAAGTCAATAATTGTATTGTAAATTTTAACGGAAGGTTAATTGTATTTTTTTCTTGCAGTAATCGAACAAAATATTGAACAGGAAGAGCATACCAATAAATCGTCGGCGATTTGAGAATACGGAAGACGCAACATTCGACGTTATCTCGTAAGTTTGTCGAAGTCATGACTGAATACAACCGCACACAGACAGACTACAGAGAGAGGTGTAAAGGCAGAATACAAAGACAGCTAGAAATCAGTAAGTTATAAAAAAAAAAAATGTATCGAACTAACAATTTCTTCAGCGGGTAGAACGACAACTAATGAAGAATTAGAAGAAATGTTAGAAAAAGGAAATTCCGCTGTATTCACCCAAGGTGTAAGTAAAAAGTTGATTGAGATTTCATTTTATTTTTGAATTTATTTTCAGATCATAATGGATACACAGCAAGCGAAACAGACATTAGCTGATATAGAAGCTAGGCATGCTGATATTATTAAATTAGAAAACTCTATTAGAGAACTTCATGATATGTTCATGGATATGGCGATGCTTGTCGAAAGCCAGGTCAGTTTATTTAATATTAAAAAAATCAAAAATGAAGTATATTTTGGACACGGCCGAATCTTTTCCACGCATATTCTGGCACTAAACTAACTTTTCTTTTTAACGGTGTTGGGACTAACAAATTTCTATGTTAATGCTTGGCGTAGGGAGAAATGATCGATCGTATAGAATACCACGTTGAGCACGCAGTGGATTATGTCCAAACGGCAACTCAGGATACAAAGAAAGCGCTCAAGTATCAAAGTAAAGCTCGCCGGGTGAGTTTCATGACTAAAAATCTTTTTAGGTCTTCAGGTTTTTGTGACTTTTATGTTTTTATTTTTCTGTCTTAAAAGGCCGATGTGTCCATCACACGATGACATTTTTATTAATTCAATATTATTTTTCCTTTCCCCCTTTATTTTCTATCCTTGATGTTTTCTTTTACTAATACACACTGTGTCTCATGGTTTCTATGCTATATAACAATAATAACTTTTAACAATGGGTTGTTTGTGTGCTTGTTTGTTGCGGTGTTAATTTTTTTCGATGTTGCTTGTTTTCCGCCTTATTTTCCGACTCAACAAAAATTTTCCCACAAAAAACTTCCCTACCTGTTTTTCGCCGTTTTTTTTTCTAACATCAGGGTGAACTCATCGATACAATCGAATACAATGTGACGACGACGAGCGACGCCGTGACCAAAGCTCGAGAAGAACTGATTGTAGCGGAAGACTACTCTTCAAAAGCGCGGAAGGTATTCACACTTTATAATAATAAGAAAAAAACTAAACTACCTAAAAGGAAATACCGTAATTCGCACATACTAATTATTTTCAAAATAGGTAAAATTTAACAGAAGACATAATTTTTAAATCTTTTTTTTTTATTCATCATCCTTTGCAAATCTATTTCTGCAAATTTCACTTCCCTGTTGTACAAGTTACTCACTTTATAATGCACTTAAGCAAACAATTATCCCTTCAAGCATTTTGTTTTTAAAAAATCCAAACTGGAAGGGATACTTCTAGTTTCGAGCCTTTGCGCAAAGGTTTTAGGGCAAAAACTGATTTTTTTGCCATAAAAAAATTGTTTTTCCATATTTTTTGGTTTGAGGCCAAAAAACGATTTTAAATAACTTCTTTTTGAGGAAGTTAAAAATATTAGGTTGGGATATATTTTTTTCGTAACTCCTCAGATGTTTTCTGACGAAAATAAATCATCTTTACCCCACTTTAGGACTCAGAGGGGGGGGGGGGGATATTTATTCAAAAAATTGTTTATAATTTTTGTCATTTTACTCATTTGGGTTTTCAAAAAAAAAAAAAAAAAAATTTCATTGAAATTTTTCCATTGGCTACCCACCCTGCAGATCGCCCTTTGTGGTTGGGAACCTCAAGACTTGAAAAATCTAAAAGTATTCATCAAAAATTAATTAGTCCTTAACGCTTCCCTCAACAAAATGTTTAATTCGGAGATAATAGTTTGCGTGCCTTTACACAAAAAAAATATAAAAAATTGTCCTCAATGAAATTGTCATCATTCTTAAGGTTTGTCTATCTGTTAGAATCCTAGCATGTTTTTCTTAGATGTATTTTGTGCATAGCCTTGCTGGGTGTACAACTACCCTCAGTTTCGATGTTTTTAGAATAAATTCTTGTACATAGACAAATATCAACAACAAAAAGAAAAAAAACTACATTTATATCCATTTTAAAAAGAAGAAGATCATGAAAAATGGAATTTTTTTAGTGATGGGGGTTGCAGAACCATTCATTTACTTTTTGTTGATTTTATCATTTAAAAAAAGTATTCAAATCAACCAAATATAGTTCATCTTGGCCAAACTTTCTCATTTTTTCCTGAGATGATAGCATCTACTTCTTCTTTTTAACATTCTTCTCAATGAAGTTCTGCTAAAAAAAATTATTTAAAAGAAAAAATTGCTAACATCTCATTTTTCTATTTGTTCACAGAAAAAAATCTACATAATCATCTGCCTGACAATAACTGTGTTGATATTAATTATAGTCCTATCGGTAATATTCCTGTAAAAGCTTTATCGGGTGGATAAACAATTTAATTTTAGTTCATCTAGAATCTCACTTATGAGTAAAATAATTTCTGTCTTTTGATGTCAATGTATCTTGTATGTCGTGTAAATCTTTCACCTAAAATTCCCATTTTACGTTGTAAATATCGTTTAAAAACGACAATAATGTAACCCACTATTTCAATGTAACCATGCATTTAAAAAATTTTTAAGGACGAAAATATCCGGATAAATCCCTAAAAATGTTATTTTTGTACCTGTCAATAAAAAAACCTTTTCTGCACTAAGACTGATAAAGTAGCGAATGCACTTTAACTTCGGTTTAAAATTGTAAAATTTAAGACCATAGCCGAAGTTAAATTTGTAAAACCCGATCAGATCTGCAATTATATTTTATAGGTGCTAAAAAACCGTTACGTTTTGTTAATTTTATTGTAAATATTTAATTTTGTTAATTTATTATTATTATTATTTCTTTTGGTAATTTTCAGCAAGGAAACCATGAGTAGCACAAATGTGTCAGACAGAGTTGATGTTATCAAAAATATTTAGTGCCTTTATACATCCCAGTCAATTCATCAACGCCAATATTTATAAAATAACATAAGCTCTGTTTTTTTTTACGTTAAAAGTTTTTATTTATTTTTTTTTTGTTTAATAAATTAACTTAAATTATTTTTTATTTTATTTTTTTCCTTAATTAATGTATGTTTAATTTTTTATTTTTAATCTGAGCAGAAGAAGATTATGATTTTAATATGCCTGTCGGTACTCGGGCTTATCGTAGCGTCAACTGTGGCTGGATATCTTGGTTTTTAAATTCGCTGGGTGCGTATTTAATTTTTTTAAATTTAAATGTATAATCTTTTTTTCTTTTAGACTAACCAGGAAAGAACAGGGAAGAGAAACTCTTCTAGTCAATGTCATTTACTCATATTGTCTTTTAGCTACCTTATTAGTAAGTTTTTTATTATATATTTTGCGTAAACACTATACAAAATGGCAGTCAAAAAAAATTGTACAGGTAGTTTTCTGACTTATTTATATGTAACAGTTTAAAAAAATTTAATAAAAAAAATTCTTCCTAAATTTAAATGTTCGTGTACTTAAATTGTTGTTTTAGTAGATCTTTTTAGGCGTTTGTTATTTTTTAAAAAAATTTAAAAAGCAGAACATCTGCATTTTTTTAAAATGGGAGGGCGATTTTTTTGTTATATAAAATTTTAACTCCCAGAGTGCCTTCTTATTTGAGCCAAGCTCTTTTTTGTTTTTATTTTTTATACAGGGTGTTAATAAACACCAAGATAAAACCAAGTTCCAGATTTTTGCCGGTTGAAATTTTATGGGCGGTAACTAAACACCCTGTATTATGCAATGTAAAATATTGCACGTTTTAATTTTTTTAAAAAGAAAGCTTTAATTTGTAGTTTTCGAGGCACTTAGATTGTTTTTTCGCCCTGGAAAAATTATATGTATAGCGGAAAATTATTAGGTGCTATACTCCCCCCACTGCCACAAATTAGAGTTCAGAGAAGCCGAACCCCTTTCTAAATTCAGAAATGCCGAAATTGTAAATAAAATCTTCAGTACAAAATTTTTTCAAGAGCTTTTCTAGGCTCTAGGTTGTACTGTTTTTTGGTTTTTTTCCCCATATCTAGTCTACGTTCAAGCTTTAAATTTTTTGGATAGCACAAAGAGGGTTTAACGTTTAGTTCTTCCCTTTAGTCACATATCATCGCCTAATTTCGACCCTTTGTACAGAAAAAGCTTGTGATCTCATTTTTTTTCATCACCCACTTAAAAAACAACGAACGTGTATATAAATTTAATTTAAAAAAGTGGATTAAAAAATCATTTTATAACGTTATTCACTTTAGATAGAACACGTACACAAAATCGCAATTTCCGTCACTCTGTATTAGCGGTGTTAAGCCTCAGCAATAAGTGATTGTTTAATTAATAAAAAAATACTAATAAAATGTTTTTTCTTAATATTTATATATATGTGATATAGACATTGGCCTGGCACCATTTTTTTCCATGGTAATGTAATTTTTGTGATATAATTTTGGCATGTAAATATTATTAAGTAGAAGATAGGATGGCTTCTGTGGTGTATTCAAAGCAAAATTTAAAAAAATTTCTTTCTCCAGTGGGATGCAGTTTTTAATTAAAAAAAATATGTGTAAATAATTAAAATTTTAATATATCATTGTCGTTAACATTTTTTTTATTTAAAAAATATTAATTTTATTACAGTTATCTTAGTTTAAAAAAAAAGTTTATAAAATGTTCGAATGTAAAATCTAAGCACTTCAAAAATATTGTAAAGTAGTTTTTACTTAAAAATTTTGTCCTGGAGAAAGTATTTTTGAAGTGCAAAAAATTTACCCTAGTGTTTTCTTCCCGGTGGCATTTATTTACAGAATAAAAAACCTTTTTCCCCCATTTTAAATAAAACTTAGCAATATCACTATAAAACCAATATATTTTTGCAACTAATATGTATTTTAAAAAACCTTTTATGATTTATGTAGTTTTGGCATGACTGTGATAGTATTAAGGTTTTAATTGTTAAAATTCATCCTTAATTTTTAGAAAATCCCACTGTTTTCCCTTATTTTCCTACCCCTCACAATAAAGCATTTTAGAATCTTCTAGCTTTCTATTTAAAAAGTTTAAACTGGCCTATAGTTTTATACAACTGTATATAAAAAATTATGTGTTTAAGCGCAGCAAATGCTGTAAGCACTTGTGTGTATGTCAATATAAAACATTAAAAGGAAAAAAAAAAGTTTAAAAAAGTGATAAACAATTCCTCTGTTAATAGACCTAGTCACATTATATGTAATCTTTATAAATAAAAATATTTATTGACTTTAGCACACCAGTGTTTATTTTTTATTAAAAAGAAAAATTTACACTAGTGTTTTATGTTGGCGTAGCGTAGAAAACTGGTGATCTAAAGTTCGGGAAAAAAATTTTTTCTTTTGTAAATCTAGCAATGTTTTTTGAAGTTTTAGGAATAATGTAATCAGGAAAAATGTCAATTCGTTATGATTATAACGAAACAATAAAGTTGTAAAACCTGTATTTATTTGGGTCCTTGATATTTTATGCTAATGCAAGTGAGATTTTGTCTTGGAAGGAGGAAAAGAAAGAAAAGAGAGGTTTAGGTAACACTTAATAATTGTAATAAAATATATATTTCTCTCTCTATCTCTCTAAATGTCCCATGTTTTATTATTTTTTGTCTGAAATTTTTTGCCCTTTTTTTTTGTTTTATCCTTTTCCTTCGATTTTTTGAAAATTGTTGACTTCAAAATTCAAATCTGGGGTTCCTTAAAAAATTTCTGGTAGACCATTTTCGGAAATGAGATTTTACGGACTATCTGACAATTTAATTACTGTTTTTTAATCAATGATTAACGGCTGTTTAACTAAAAGTTGAGCAAAATATAATTTATCCCTCCTATCCTATGACTTTTTTTTTTTACAATCTGACGATTTAACGACCGTTTTACTTATGATCGACAATTTTATGACAGTTTTTATAATAATTTGATGATGTAACAACTTTTTTTTCATAATTGATGATTAAATGGACGTTTTACATAAAATTAGGCAAAACACCCTATTAGATTGCTTTTTTTACTAACAACTGTTTTTCTCATAATTGACAATTTGGCAAAATACACTCTTTGACGACAGCTATACTAAAAACGAAGTTTTAACGAGTGTTTTACTATAATCGACGATTTTTAGACAGCTTATATAATAATTTGACGATATCACCCTATTTGATGGTTTTACTAACAACTGTTTTTCTATAATGACGATTTAACGGCTGTTTTACTAACGATTTGGCAAAATTCACTCTTTGACGACAGTTTATCGACTGCTATACTAAAAAACGAAGTTTTAACGAGTGTTTTACTAATAATCGACGGTTTTTAGACAGCTTATATAATAATTTGACGATATCACCCTATTTGATGGTTTTTTCTAACAACTGTTTTTCTCATAATTGACGATTTAACGCTGTTTTACTAACGATTTGGCAATATGCACTCTTGACGACAGTTTAACGACTGCTATACTAAAAAACGAAGTTTTAACGAGTGTTTTACTAATAATCGACGATTTTTAGACAGCTTATATAATAATTTGACGATATCACCCTATTGATGGTTTTACTAACAACTGTTTTTCTCATAATTGATTTAACGGCTGTTTACTAACGATTTGGCAAAATACACTCTTTGACGACAGTTTATCGACTGCTATACTAAAAAACGAAGTTTTAACGACGGTTTTACTAAAAATCGACGATTTTTAGACAGCTTATATAATAATTTGACGATATCACCCTATATGGCTTTTACTAACAACTGTTTTTCTCATAATTGACGATTTAACGCTGTTTTACTAACTATTTGGCAAATACACTCTTTGACGACAGTTTACGACTATACTAAAAACGAATTTTAACGACGGTTTTACTAATAATCGACGTTTTTGACAGCTTATAATAATTTGACGATATCACCCTATTTGATGGCTTTTTTAAACAACTGTTTTTCTCATAATTGATGATTTAACGGCTGTTTTACTAACGATTTGGCAAAATACACTCTTTGACGGCAGTTTACGACTGCTATACTAAAAACGAAGTTTTAACGACGGTTTTACTAAAAATCGACGATTTTTAGACAGTTATATAATAATTTGACGATATCACCCTATTAATGGCTGTTTTACTAACAACTGTTTTTCTCATAATTGACGATTTAACGCTGTTTTACTAACTATTTGGCAATATACACTCTTTGACGACAGTTTAACGACTGCTATACTAAAAACGAAATTTTAACGACGGTTTTACTAATAATCGACGTTTTTTGACAGCTTAATAATAATTTGACGATATCACCCTATTTGATGGCTTTTTTACTAACAACTGTTTTTCTCATAATTGATGATTTAACGGCTGTTTTACTAATTTGGCAAAATACACTCTTTGACGCAGTTTAACGACTGCTATACTAAAAACGAAGTTTTAACGACGGTTTTACTAAAAATCGACGATTTTTAGACAGTTATATAATAATTTGACGATATCACCCTATTAATGGCTGTTTTACTAACAACTGTTTTTCTCATAATTGACGATTTAACGCTGTTTTACTACTATTTGGCAATATACCCTCTTTGACGACAGTTTAACGACTGCTATACTAAAAAACGAATTTTAACGACTGTTTTACTAATAATGACAATTTTTAGACAGCTTAATAATAATTTGACGATATCACCCTATTTGATGGCTTTTTACTAACAACTGTTTTTCTCATAATTGATGATTTAACGGCTGTTTTACTAACGATTTGGCAAATACACTCTTTACGACAGTTTAACGACTGCTATACTGAAGTTTTACTGTTTTACTAATAATAATTATTGACGATTTTTATACAGTTTAACGACTACAATACTAAAAAACGAAGTTTTACTAATAATCGAAGATTTTAGACAGCTTATATAATAATTTGACGATATCACCCTATTTGATTTTTTACTACAAATTTTTTCTCATAATTGACGACTTAACGGCTGTTTTTCTAACAATTTGGCAAAGCAGACTATTTGACACGTTTTTCCTGTCATCTGAACGACCCAGATTTTTTGGATCCTACGTTTTTTTAGGGAACTTTCTTTTTCCTGGAAAACTGTTGAATGTTGTTTTCAGGGACAGGTAAGTACATATCCAACTCAATTCACAGGCTCCAATCAAAAAGGAAGCATCCTTGCCCTTAAGAAAACTTTCTGGCTACCAAATACGCCATATTTAATTACATTTTAAAACTTTGATTAATGGCGTTAATCTTCATTTTGAATGGTATATTGGAATATTCTAAAGTCTATGACGTTTTCATGATGAAGTGGGAAACCACGTTTTTAGTTCTGAGAGTGGCCCTAAGTCTTCGCTAGCTTCCCATGGGTTCAACCTGTTGTTAGTTACCTTCACGCTAAGATTGACGTTTGAGTTTTGACATATTTTTTAATTTTAGCAAGTTTCATTTGACGTTGCCCTACATTAACATCAAAGGGCCGTCATGTTTCTAAAAATTTTGTGTATTTTTTTCTTTTTTAACTATACAAATGCAGATAGTTTTGCCGATTTGTTTGCTAAAACTTTACTAAAGCGTTCGTCGTCTGATGAGTGAGTAAGAAAAGTAGTTCATTATTTGTTGAATGATTTTTTTTGTAGAGTTTGGTCTGGACGATGGTTTCCGGAAAAAGGTGCAAAGCTTCCCTTCCTGACGTTTACAATCAAATTCAAGAGAATCGCATGTTGGATATGAACACTCCCGACGATTGTGATGATGGAAAGGTTGTTTTTTCTTTTTTAGCTGTCAATTTATCCGCACCCGAAATTTTTTGTATCCTGCTTAAATGGAATAACATCCTTATCAAGGTTACAGCACACCTCTTTCTGCCTTAAAATTACCTTAAAAAGAATAAAAAATTTAAAATGTATCAGGTTTGAGGGGGCAGAGAAAGAAAAGTTTTCCGATTCTCTTCAAAATATACCAGTTTTCTGGTCTAGGATTTTCAAAGTCTTGTTTCAAGAGGATTCTCCAAGTTTCAAACTTTTTAGAAACTCTTTAGATAAAAATTCCCAAAGTTTCCCCTCAATGCAGGACAGTTTCAAGGAGAAAAAAAAGTTTCTCCGATTTCCGTCAAAATTTATAGGTCTAAGCTGGAGGATTTAAAGGATTTCAATTTTTTTTAGGTCCTCCTGGATCTTTTCAATTATCATTAAAAAAACTCTTGGGTCACTTTAGTCGTGAACACCCTTTTTTTCTACTTCAAAATACAGTAAAACTGAAGGGAAAAACTAATTTAATGTTGTTAATTTATATTTTGCAGACTAATATAACTGTGGATTTCCCACATCGCACAGCGATTATTATGTACGGACAACTATCTTGTACCTGATAGAAAAGTCTACGGCATAATCAGGACAGCCACCATTCCTAAATACTATGTGGTAAACACAAAATATTCTTGTACTTTTTAAAATCTAATTAATATTTCAGGCCCAACATTTATGCATGAATGAAAAACTTGATTATTTCACATCGCCGCCCTTGTAGTAAGTATTTTTGATATTTGTTAACTAATAAGAGAAAGTTGATTGTCGGTTGACAAGTAATTCCTTCAAAGTCCTTGAAAACTTAGTTCTTTTCTGAGCTGACATAATGAGCTAAAAGAATGTGATGGAAAAAATTTACTAAGGCTCTGATAGGATATAGCTCTCTTGACCAATTGGAAGCTTGGAAGTGTTCAGCCACTTCTTGACCAATCAGAGGCTTTGAACAGAATTCACCGGCCAATTGGATCTCTGAACACTAGACATTTCAGACCAATCAGAGGCTTTAAACGGAATCTAACCTCCGTTTACGAATTAGAGGCTTAGCACACAATTCAGACACTTTTGGCCAATCAGAGACTTTGAATGGACTTTAGCCACACCCCTGGCCAACTGGAGGCTCAGAAAACAATCCAGCCACTTCCAGTAGTCCAATCGGAGACTTTAAAAAATTATCACATTTTTTCAAAAGTAATTTCTATTCGTTTCAGTGGACCTCATCGGAAAATTTGGGCTCGTTGGGGAGAGTATAAATACCTTCCTGAACAACGATGGGTTCATAATTTAGAAGTAAGTTGAAAATAAATTATTTAAAGTTTTAATTAAAATTTTTCAGCATGGAGGTGTTGTGATGCTATATCATCCTTGTGCCCAGCCATTTTGGTCGATGTCTTAAAAACAGTGGTAACATCGTGTCTCGCAGACACATTATCACTCCATACAAAGATTTACCTTTGCAGACGGTATTTTAAAAAAAACATATTAAAAAAATTTTAATCTCTTTATTTTAGCCTTTTGCGATTATAACGTGGGGAAAAGGACTTTTTATTCCAGACATCGATATTAAAGAAGTCGTCAATTTTATTCGTGAGAATGCACTTCATGGTCCAGAACAACTCAATAAAGACGGCCATTACGATTATGAGTTAAAAAAGCAGCTGACATCGTTTCAACAGTTGATGATGACATAATTTGCCCTCATGTTCCTAACATATTTTAAATTTTTTCTTCACTTTTGAGATCCTTTTTAAAGTGGTGGCAAGAATAATTTTAAGGGTTTTTTCCTATATTTGAACTTGAGTTGTTCCATAAATTAATTTACTAGTCAATGCTTGTTAAAGACTCTTGTTTTGTTGTTGTCAACCCATCATCATGTTTATAAACAAATAAAATTTATTTTATTTAATATTTTATACACTGGGAGTTTACTCTGAAATCCTTTTTTTAAAATTATTTATTATTTATTTTTTATTGTGGAATGTATTTCGCCATCTTCAATTTGATATCCCATTTTCTCTTGGAATGATCCCATTTTCATTTTCTTTCCAGGAGAAAATGAATCTCTGGAGCTGTGCAGCTGCTCTTTTTTTTGTAGTGATTTAATAAATTTCTCAGTTATATTTTTGCTTTTGCAAATATTAGTTAGATTTTTAAAATACTTTTGTCGTTTCAGTATTTGGTGAAGAATAGGCTGAAATTTTGGTCGTTAGGTGCTCAAGTAGCAGAAAATTGGTGTCCAGTTGATGCCACAGATTAAATTTTGGTCAAAAAAGACAATTTTCATCTTGTTTTTCTTAAGGCCCCCTTAAAATTTGACAATTTTAGGGACATAATTTATGGCTCTATTTCGATTTTAGACCAAAAACCCAAAAAGTTGGGATTTTTTAAAGTTGTAGAGGTCCTTTGAATAGTCAAATCAACTTGGCATTTTGCATAGATTACGAATCTGAAATAAAAAATAGGGGTTTTTAAAATAACAAAGTTGGTGTCGCTTTGGGACACCCTACACCAAAATAAAATTCGTTAATTACAATCAATTCTCAAACGTCAAAAAACGAGGGGTTAACATTTAACTTTTTTTGTGGGGCGAAAATTTATAGAAGTTATCGGGGCTTGCTGGGACACAAAAAAAAGTGCTCCTATCGAAAAAATGACCTAAGTAAAAGTTGCTTAAAATTGAGCGTAGAATCGATTATAAGCATAAAAACATAGGGTTTCATTTAAAATAACGAAGTTGGTGTTGCTCTGGAACACCCTGTATACCAAAACCAAAATCTACCAAATGGAGTCGATTCCATGTCCAAAAATAAGGGGGGTTTACATTTAACTTTTTTTTGTAGGACTAAATGCTTTGCAGTAAAGTTTCTGGTCCACTCTAGTTGGAACATGTATACCCAAAATATCGTCTTGGATAATATTTTCTCTTTCTCTCTCTTGGTCTACTTTGGCTAATCGCTGAATTTCCCAAATTTTACCTTTTGAGCATTCTGACTTCAAGCATTATTTTTATGAGTTAAATTTGTTATCAACTTATCATTTTTTAGGACAAATATTGTTATTATTTTGTTTTGTATGTATTGTTTAAATTTAAAACAATGACGTAAATAAATAGTAAAAATATACTTTTTGAACGGTTAGTAGAAAGTCGGTCGTGCGGGGGTGGGGTTTTTCACCCTAACTGTATTTTCGGAGGGGTGGAAAACTTGGTTTGGGAGGGGCGGGAAGAGGCCTATAACCTTGGCCTTGCTCCCCAGGCCTATTCCCCTCGTGACTCCCGTTCCCGTTTTTGTCCGTTGGGGGAGAGTTGGTGAGGATATGAGGGATTTCTGCGGTGGGGGCGGGAGAGAAGAGAGAGAGAGAGAAAACGCGCGAAGGTTTTATCCCCGGAGTTCCCCCTATTGATTGTCTGCCCCCGTGGGGCGGCAACCCCTTTTCGGTCGTTCACCCTGGTCGATACACCCAGACAGCCACATTTTCTTTACGACCTTGTAACACTAACACTCAGCCTAGAATTCAACAATAATCCAATACAGCTTGACTATTCTCTATTCCTTTCTTAAATAGATTAAAAAACAAGGAAAAAAAAAACTTAAAAATTTTACAAATCACTTCAGAAAACAGGTTCAAAACATTCTTAACATTATCATCACTTTATTCTAGAAAAATTAAACTAAATAAAGAAAAGCAAAATATTAAAAAGCTGAAACTTGGCACCCAAAGAAAAATACGACTCTTTTTCAGGATTTAAGCCGGTATGTGGGGGCGGGGCTTCAGGGCTAAGGTGGATTGTGAGGATTAGAGGGATGCAATAAGAAGAGATAGGGCGGAATTTTGGGGCCCTTTTAGACCTTTAAATTATCATCCGATTTTAATATTAAAAATAATTTCTTCATATTTTGGGAATGCAAAATTCGCTAAATGGCTTTTTTTTATTTTCGCGGAAAATGGAAATCCTACCCTAAAATACGTTTATATCTCTAGGAAGCTTTTTATTTTAAATTCAAACATGTCTTCTCTAGCTAATCTTGAGACTTCGTAGATTCAAATTCATGTTTAAAAAAAATTGAAATTGGCGTCCAAATCGAGAAAAGTAAATGAAAAGTCGCGGGCGTAAGTTTTGCCATTTGAGAGGGGTGAGACGAAGCGCGAGATGAAAGAGGGAGTGTGAGTGGGAGAAAATGATTCTTGAAATGTTCTGAAAATGATTTTTAACTTCCTTAAAGAAGTTATTGTGATACCCTTTCAAAAAAAAAAAAAAAAAAAAAAAAAAAAAAAAAAAAAAAAAAAAAAAAAAAAAAAAAAAAAACTCGGAAAATTGTTTAAAAAACGTAGAAAATTTATCGAAAAAAAAGACAAAAAAAACTTACCCTCCCTTATACCTCCTTATACTTCCCCCTCCTTTATACTTTCGTTCCCTTATACTCCCCTCCTTTATACTTTCGATCCCTTATACTTCCCCCTTATACTTCCCCCTCAGTTGTACGTCCCCTCCGTTATACTTCCCCCTCCTATATTGTTACTTCTCTTTAAGGAAGTTTTCGTTGGAAGCTCTTCAAACAAGTACTTTTAATAAAAATTATTTACTTAATTTTTTACAATGCTTTTTCACTCATTCGCACTTCGTCTCACCCTCTCAAACGGCAAAACTTACGCCCGCGACTTTCCTTTTCGCGTTTCGGATGATAAATTTATATTAAATTTTTACTTTAAAAATTGATTTGGAATTTTTAAGTTAAGATTAGTAGAATGAGAGACATGTTTGCCTTTTAATTGAAATAGACATTTTTGGTAGTGGATTTCCATTTTCTGGGAGGAAAACTGAAAAAAGGGACAAAATATGAAGAAATTATGAGACCAATGGTCTTTTAAACCTCTCAAAAAGCTTCGGTGACATGTTTTTCAACTGTTAACATTTTCTTTGATTTATTGCAGTCCAGATTTCAAATCAATCTACGACAACGGTGTAGAAGTCGGTAAATATTTGGTATTACAATAATTTACGATCTCCGTATGTAAATATTCCCCTTCGGAAAAGGGGATAAACTGGATAAAACCGCTGGGCGCTATTTTACGGCGTTATTGGTCGTCGCAGGTTTACTTTATGGCGTGGGGGGAGGAAGAGATGAGAGTGAGCGCCACGTGCCTCCCGCCCTGAAAGCGTTTATAACATGTTTAACACATATGCTTCCTGTTATCTCTGGCTTAATGTTAGTTACAGAGGGAGAGAGAAAAAAAATCTGAAAAGTCAAAACTGTGACGAAAAGAACTTTTTGTCATTAACTTTAAGTACGTCTACACTAATTATACTGAGTTAAATGAAATATTCAAATTTCATCCCTTGGAAAGTTAAAATGGATCTGCCATAGGACGTTACGTGTCAGGTCAAGAACAAATTCTGTCTGGCTTGTTTTACTACTTATTTTAATCAAATTAAACTCATTTACACAAAAGTATGACCCACCAGGCGTTTTTCAAAAAAGTTTAAAAAAGACAGAAAAATGTCTGTTTTTGGACTCATAAAATTGAAAAAAAAAAAATAAATTAATTAATAAATTAGTAAATAGATAAATATAGTGGCCGGGATACATTCTTTTTGAGCGTTTTACAGTTTCTAAGTCCACGCCATCATATGAAATATTATGTTTCTCTATATTATTAACACGTTTGTATTAGCTTTGTTCCAACCGTAGTTTGAAACTCCTGGAGCATGCGCAGAAGGATTTGGACGTCGTATTTGACGTCGCACAGTGGGGCCAAATTTGAAATTCATGGCCAAAATTCTGAAACTCTCCATTTATATGTATTTTTGGATTCTAAACCAGAAAACAGCATTTAAAAATTTTTAATAAGTTTCAAGCGGTTATTTTGAAAATTTTCAAAATTATTGCATTAATCTTAGTATTTTCGGGCACTGGATATTGGATTGGGGGTAAAATTAACAAATAAACGGTTAATTTGTTTTAAAATGAAATAAAATATCTACCTAATTAATTTTGATTTAAAATATAATAAAAAATCTATCAAATTAATTTTTTTCAATTTCCGACTACTTATTCACTTTCCGCTTCTGGTGCTTTTAGCAAAGCTATGACTTTTGAACGAATATCCTTCTTTTTCTGCTTAAGAAGGGTCCGCAAAGAAGCTAAAATTGGTAGGACAAAAGTATTAGATTATAACCCTCTTGCCATATCCAAATTAATACCCTGAGTCAAAGATTAAATTTTGGTGAAAGTCGAAATTTTGTTCAAAGTTGTCAACTTAAAAAATTCGCCAAAAAAAGAAAAGCAACTCCGGGCAATTTCTGTCAACGTGGCGTTGTTATATACAGTTCAATGTTTTAGTTTTGAAAGAATGGTCGAGGAAACCGTGGCAACCGAGAAAAATCGCATTTTTAAAAAAAAAGCACTAGGAGACATGGAAATAGCTATAAAATTATATTAGTTACCTGCCGAAAAGTGATCCATTGTTAACAAAAAATTGTGTTTCGACTTCTCAACATAGATGTCAATTGAATGATACCCAGCGAAATTCAAAAAAACAAGGGCATTACAGTTAATTAAGTAAATAAACAGAAAAGGATCAATTGTAGGATTTGCAACAAAAAACCACCTGCTGTAGGAGGAAAAAAATATAATTTCACATATTTCCAATAAAGTTACGTTAGTTAAGGGTTATAGAAACTAATCTGCGTGAATTCATACCATAAATTTGATTAATTTTCCCCATTTTGGCCACGAATTTCCATTTTGGCCCCACTGTGCGTCGTTCGATTCGTTTTTTCGTCAAATTTGACGTGAAGATCCTTCTGCGCATGCTCCAGGAGTTTTATTTACATCAGTTTCAAACTGCGGTTGGAACAAAGCTATTATTATTTAAAATATTTAAAATGCAAATCGATCTTTTCCTTTTTCTCGTCACAAGGAGTACAGGATGCACCCAACAAGTCTTTTCTGCTGTGCTGGTTTAGCGGGACTCCTAATTCTTTGCACCTCGGAAAAAAAAGATGGGTATTTTTGAATTGTGAAAATAAAGTCGGGTCACTGGGAAGTTGAGCCTTCCCCGGTATTTCTCCCCCTTTTAACCATCGATTTCTTCTTCCCCACGAAGGGGAGCGATCCTTCCAGACTTCCAGAAAGGGCGAACGGAGGTCTCACAAGAATTTCATTTAGAAACCTAAAGAAAATCCAAAAACATTTTATAAAGAAAAAAGAAAAAAAGAAGCTAAAATTTTAAATTTAAAATTCAAAGATCTTTTGTTTTGTTCATAAAAAGTTATATTTCTTCATTGTTCAAGTTTTTGAACGGTTTAAAGAAAAGTTGAGGTTCTAAACTACGAATTTGAAAATTGACCTATTTCCGATAAAAAAAATAGTCTCGAGAGTTGAAGTTTCGCCGCCATTGCGGTTTATGTCATCAGGGTCTCCGAGACTCTCAGACGTTTCTATCGATTTTCTTTTTCAGATGACTCATCGCCCTCGATATTTTTCTTCCCCGGTGAACTTTATTATTAACACGTTTGAATTTTTAAAAGGTCTTTTTGACCCTACAAACCGAAAATCTATTTCTAGAAACCCAGATTTGATGAACTTAAACTTTCGTGTGTAAAAGTTTTCTAAATGGCTCTTTCTCAGGAAAAAGATAATCGGTTACTACAAAACCAAAATGTTTTGATAATAAGCTGACAATATTGATTTTCCCCCTAAAAATTTAAGAAAATCTATATCTTGGAAGGGGGAAACTGGAACGTACAGACCTTACTCAATACCGTTTAAATATTTGTAACTTCGAAGTTTTACCTTACTTGCAGATTCATGGGTAAAAGAGGAGATTTCAAAATTCCTCAAAAAGAAAATTGTAAAACCGACTTTTACGATCTATCAAAATGACCAGTGGTCTTTAATTTCAACTTTGTCTTAGGTGCCTCTTTTTGATCTTGAAGGTTTTTTCGAAGTTAATAATTTTTTAGGTGGGAAAATTTCTATTTCGAGAAGCTGTGGACCCTTAAAAAGTTTATTTTACGCCCTCTAAAATGTATTTTTGGATAAACATAGTAAGAATGACTTTTCGTTGCGTGGACGAGATTGTGTAAACACTTCGAACATTTTCTCCCCTTTGTCAAGATGAGCTAATTAGCAATTTAAAAATTCTTTTTTTGATCGATCATCGCAATTATTCATCGTTATCAACGGACTTTTTTTCTTCTTTCCTCTGCAGTGATTTCGAAAAGAAAAGCCCAGTGAGGGGGAGAAAAGAAAGAAATATTTAAAGAAAAAAGGGGGCGAAAAAAAAGTATTTTTAGTTGGGGAGTGACTCACCCTTTTTTTTCCTCTTTCTACTTCAAAATGGCGGCCACCCCTTCAAGACTCGCACAACCCTAGTTCTATTATTCCAACGCCTTCTTATCCTTCACTCTAGGGTGTGGTCTTAATAATCATCGCTGGAAGAAACAAATCAAAGAGTAGTAGCAATTTTCTTCAAAATTTCGAGAGTATCAAGGTTCTTCTGGCAGGTTCAGACAGGCTCAGATTTACCGTTCTGAAGAAAAAAGCTGATCTTGGACTGCTCCTGAAGGGAATTTGTTGAAAGTGGGAGGGGGGGGGGAGCTGTTAATTTCAACAAATTAAATTTCAAATCATCCTTCTTATTGGTGGTTTCTCCACAAGTTTTCAAATTGAAAAGAGTAGAATTAACGCCTTTCTTCTTAAATGAATTTATTTTGACGACCGGTTTCGCATTACTAATGCATCTTCTGGACTTTGATGTAACGAAAACGATTTTACATATTAAATTTATGAGTTGTTTTCCAATAAATATTGTAAAATAATTTAAATTGGTGAATTTAAATTTATTGAAAATTCTTTACCAATTATTTGAAAAACACTTTTTTTTTTGTTCCGAAAGACCCATTTCTAAAGTCTTTAGAGGGTAATGCAATAACTTAAAATTTAATTTAATTTTTGAAAAACCAATCAACACTAGGGTGTTTTGATCAAAAGTTTTGGACCAAAATTTAGGCATTTCCTGAAAAAACTTGGGCAACAGCTCCCCTAAAATTGTCATTACAAAGACCAATGGTCTTTTTAACCCCTTCCAAGACTCTTATTTATTTTTCAATTTCACCCTACTTTTTAAATTTTATCTATGTTTCTGAAATATAAAATATTAAATTTTATCCAAAATTTACATCAAAGTACATTTAAGCTACAAAATATTGGATTTTTTATTTTGTCATAGTTGAAATTTTTTTTAGACGTTTTCAAGTTGTGTCACTAGTGCAGGAATGGATGAAGGGACCTAGAACGCGGTCGAAAGGTTGAATCATGCGCCCTCGTTTCGACTTAACAAGAGTGCTCCTTATTTTATCGATTTAACAACAAAAACAAAACAATTATTGACTAAATAACAACATTTAGAGGTTCCTTTGTCAAAGTTAACTTATTATTATGCTGGGTTTAAAAGAAATCAAAATGTATTAAATAACTGCGCAGTCTCGTAAAGAATGGTCTTTATTAAATTTTTAAAATTTCTTAAGAAGTTATTTTGTTAAAATTTAAATTGTTGACAGATTTCTGAGATGTTGAGTAAATTAAAAGAGTAAAGGTTGTGAAAGAAAAAGTTGTTTTGGATACGGAAAGACTATTTGTAGAGTCGGGGGCGTCTTCTATAAATACTCGACAGTGTGGGGACCGGGGAAGGGGTGCCTGAGGGAAGGGAGGGGGCCTCCGTCCTAGGTCAATCTGACCTCTATACCACTCGCGGGCCAGCCTCAACAACCTTGCCCTGCCTCAAACCTAAGCTATATTTGCACGTTACAGACTCACTTTGCTTTTAACTTCCTTCTTACACGTAAACAGCAACGAATCCGCAGTGAGAAATCGAAAACTTCTCGTCCAAGGGAAACTCTAAAAATAAATCAAAAAAATAATTTTTCAACACAATTTTTTTCAAGGAAAACAATTTTTTTTCTTCCAACAAAACATTTATTTTTTTATATTTTATTTAATTGTACAAGCCGGTAGGCATTACAAGTCAACATAATTAGGAAGGTAACCAAAGTTAAAAACCAATTAGAAAAATGAAACTTCAAACAAAACTTTTTATTTTTCTCCGATTTTTATTACGTATTTAATCCGTAACGATGTCTTTTCTACGTACATAAAACTTTTTATTTAAATTAATAATTTGAACCCTCTCAAAGTTTAGGGTATAAAAAATATCGGTTGTAGAACATCACCTCATATTTCAGAGCTATTTAAGATATTTGTATAATTATTGATTTATTTTAATAGTTTTCTGACAAAAACTTGAGTTTTTACTGTATTAAATATTAGCTTTGTTCCAACCGCAGTTCGAAACTGTTTTGAAATTCCTGGAGAATGCGCAGAAGGATTTGGACGTCAACTTAGAGTCTTAGTTTGTCCGTCAAATCTGAAGTCTTTAGACGTCAGATCCTTCTGCGCATGCTTAAGGAGTTGCAACTCAACCAGTTGCAAACTGCGGTTGGAACAAAGCTGCTATCTGAGTTATGACGTTTTAAAAATTTAAATTTGAGGATGCTGACGTAGACTAAACCGGTCTACTCAAAGGTCATGCGTTTTAGTATGTTCTGCCCTTAAACCATTTAGACGATTATTAATGAAGTTGCTTACAATACAAGAGATTGCAGCACTTTCGGCCCTAATTTTTATTTATTTATGTATTATTATTATTATTATTTTATTCTTTAAATAATGCTGTATTCTTGTATTCTATAACTCTTGTTATTTTTAACTTCCAGACACCGGATGGTCAAATCGAATATTGATCTTTACCAATCTCAACTTTGTCTGTGGTTCCGGCCGGCCGGACGGCCGGAAGACCCTTCCCCAAAAACCGGACGTGGAGGGTATCACAATAAACTTTTTTAAGGAAATTAATAAATTCTCCTTCTTGGCCATGCTTTCAGGTGGCCAAGAAATGCTCCTTTTATTAGGTTTCCTGAAGCCTCCCTCTTTTTATGGGATTTTCGAGAATTTTTCCTCGATCTTTTGGCCCTAAAAAATAAATAAATAAATAAAATAAATAAATATAAATAAATAAAAACCTTAAGGGAAGTCCCATAAATTGATAACAAAATTTCAAAAGAATGATGGAAACTCTACGTTAAAAAAATTGACTTTTTATTAATTTTAAGTAGATTATAAAGTTTATAAATTTTAAATAAATCACGGGAAAAAGGATTAAAGTTGGTAATGAGAAGTACGTGACCGTGAAGATAAAGGTGCGATTTCCTCGTTGAAAATTTAAATGAAGATTTACAAAATGGGAGTGGAAGACGACGCCGTTTTTATTGGGGTCAATGTAGAGCAAGTTCAGTCTCAGTGGCAACGAACTATTGACCGCTGAAATTACTCCGCGTTCCCTGGGTTCCCTCCCTCTTATTTTCCCTTCAAACTACCTCATTCTTTCCTTTCTCCTTTTTTTAAAAAAACAAGTAGAAAACATAAATTTTTAAAGACGAGAGATTAACATGGAGAAAATGCAATTAGGGGTTTTTTAAAAAAGAATTTTCTTTTCTTTTTTATGCGGAAACTGAGGTTTTTAGCTTATTGAGAAGGTTTCCTGTCTAGACATTGTCTCCGGAGATTTCAATAAAACTGGGCAGAATGTCCATGACCTACAAAATGAATAAATAGTCGGGAGATTTCCCAGACAGGCTTAATTCGATCGAACAAAATAATAACATCTGGAAAAAAGAAAGGACGGCCGGCACAACAAAGAGGGTTTGGTTATGTAGAGGAGAGATTTTTTGAAGTAAAATTTGAAATAAAGTTTCTTCTACATACTCCTTTGGAGTTGCCCCCTTAAAACTCTTACAATATGGCAAGAGCCACTTCCTAGGCCCGGTCCTCCGGTGGGGAGGACTTTTTCTTTATTCTCTGCGTTAGCCTAGCATTCTTGGCTGTCACAATGGGTGGGGTACACGCTAACACAAGCGAATAACACGCTAAAATATAATACATATTATAAAAAAATTTTTTACCTATCCTAGGGACCTTGGGATTCGTAAACCCGGGTTCATATTTTTTTTTTAAAGAAAAAGCTTCTTTAAAAGAAAAATAAGCTTAGAAATAAAATTTCCTCGGGTCATAATGACCCATGATTTATTTTCTAATCGAGATTGTATAGCAATCTTTTTTAAAATGTCATTGTTTTTAAGTTCTTAATTCTTGACAGATTTCTAGGGACCTAGGGATTTGTAAACTCGAGTTCACATAATAAATATCTTGTTTTAAAGAAAAAGTAAACGTCGAAATAAAATTTCTTGGGGTCAAAATGACCCATGATTTTGTTTATTCTTAACATTGTATAACATCCGTTTTTAAAATTTTATTGTTTTTATGTTCTTAATTCTTGACAGATTTCTATGGACCTAAAGATTTGTAAAACCCAGTTCATATTTTAAATACCAGCTTCTTTCAAAGAAAAACAAGCGTAAAAATAAAATTCTTGGGGTCAAAATGACCCGTGATTTTTTTTTTCGCCGACATTGCATAACATCCTTTTTTAAAATTCATTGTTTATAAGTTCTTAATTCTTGACAGATTTCTAAGGACCTGGGATTTGTAAAACCAGAGTTATTATAAATAGCTTTTTTAAAAGAAAAGTAAGCGTAAAAATGAAATTTCTTGGGGTCAAAATGACCCATGATTTTGTTTATTCTTAACATTTATAACATCCTTTTTAAATTTATTGTTTTTATGTTCTTAATTCTTGACAGATTTCTATGGACCTAAAGATTTGTAAAACCCGAGTTCATATTTTAATACCAGCTTCTTTCAAAGAAAAATAAGCGTAAAATAAAAATTATCGGGGTCAAAATGACCCGTGATTTTTTTTTTTTTTCGCCGACATTGCATAACATCCTTTTTTAAAATTTCATTGTTTATAAGTTCTTAATTCTTGACAGATTTCTAAGGACCTTGGGATTTGTAAAACCAGAGTTCATATTATAAATAGCTTTTTAAAGAAAAGTAAGCGTAAAAATGAAATTTCTTGGGGTCAAAATGACCCATGATTTTGTTTATTCTTAACATTTTATAACATCCTTTTTAAATTTTATTGTTTTATGTTCTTAATTCTTGACAGATTTCTATGGACCTAGCGATTTGTAAAATCCGAGTTCATATTTAAGTACCTTGCTTCTTTCAAAGAAAAATAAGCGTAAAAATAAAATTTCTTGGGGTCAAAATGACCCATGATTTTTTTAAATCGACATTGTATAACATTATTTTTAAAAATTTCATTGTTTTTAAGTTCTCAAATCTTGACGGATTTTTAGAGACCAAGGGATGTGTAAAACCCGAATTCATATTTTAAAGAGATTTAAAGAATTTTTTTTACCTATCCTTAGGAATTTGCGAAACCCGGGCTCATATATTTTAAATAGCTTCTTTAAAGAAAAATAAGCTTACAAATAAAATTTCTTGGGGTCAAAATGACCCATGGTTTTTTTATCGACATTGCATAGCATCCTTTTTTAAAATTTCATTGTTTTTAAGTTCTTAATTCTTGACAGATTTCTAGGTTCTGCCATTTTGGAGGAAGACATTTTTGTAAAAATTGCTACAACTTTTCCTTTTTGGAAATTTTTAAATATTTTAAGTTAAAAAATTTCAATAGCGTAGAAGGTGGGGGATGAGAGAGAAAGAGAGGGAAAAAAAGAGTGAATTTCTCGATAGAAAACGAAAAAATGTCGGATCGGAGAGGGAATCTGGCCGTTTCGCTTGTCATTTCTCGTCGAGTTGCTAAGTTTAGAGAAGGGGGGGGGGGTTAGTGGAGGGAGGGGGTAGATCGGAGACTCCAAGAGTGGATCTGGGTTTGTAAACGCGGTTCACCGGCCCCGGGACAAGGTCACCGATCCCTTTTCTGCCCCACCTCACGAGCAAAACCACCTCATGGCAACTTTCAGAGCGAAGGTATTCCCCCTACCCCAAATTTCATCAAAACAAGGACCAGAAAACTACAGACCCAAAAACATGATGATCCTCATTTCAGATTCAGAGTTTAATCATCGAAAATAGTTGATTAAAAAAAGGGTAAAATAGAGTTCAGGAAGGATGATTCAGGGTTTCATGTTAATGGCACCAGTCACCACCCTCTATCATAAATTATCTTTTATCCCCAAAGCCATGAAAGCTTGGGAGGGTCAGAAAGCAGAAGCTTACATAAGGAAACGACAACCTTTTTCACTGCCTTCTGAATCATTAAAACGTATAAGAATCGTTTTTTCTCAGAATCTGCATCTTCTTCCGTTTTAAACTGCATTTGAATAAAAGCGTTTGTTAAATTCCCTTTTAATCGTTAAAACGTTTTGGAATTTCTGTCATGCCTACAAAATCGTTTAAATGAGTCTACGGTTAATCGCTACAAAATCCGGTAAAACCTTTGTAATTTTCAAAATGAGTTTGGAATGTTTTTGTTATTTTGATTTGAGGAGTACCCCAGTGAGCCAGTTAAAAATGGTCTTGTTTATAAAGGGGGAAAGATCTGGTTGGAACGGTGGTGAGAGGATGTGGCATGGAAGGAACTTCTGAGATGTGATGTGAATATGATCAAAAGGGCTTGATAGCGTCTGTGAGTGGGGAAGAAGTAGGGGGGGATATCGCGTAGAAGCGAAGAAAACGACAGAGAAAATGAAGATAGAAGGAGAAGGAGTGAGAGAGGACAATGTACTTGCCGGACACTGAACTCAGTCCTTGAACTCGGCCGGAGCGAACTTCCCGCGGCCTGTCCAGTGTGTCAATACCTCCGCAAAACAACGCGGAATGAAAACACTTATAAAATACTCCATTAAAATCCTTTTCCTTGCTATATTTGGGCTTATCTCAACGAGAAACTTCCGATAAAATTTTCACTGCCTTCTTTACTTACATGTTAGGACCCAAAGCTTTTTGTACTTCTATATTTTTACAACGTTTTAACAAGTAATTCAGTATAAAATTTTTAAAAAAACACGAAAAAAAGCAATCCACGGCCTCCCAAATCACCATACTTTAAAAAAATCATGTAATACCTCTCTTCTCTATTTACTTCAAAGGTGTGTGCTCACCATCAGCAACAACTGCCTCCATGATAGAAGTTATGCTATTTACATACACAAAAGTGTTTAATCCAGAAAATTTTTAACAGGGTGTCCCTAGAAAAAAAAGTTAAAAAATTATATGTATGTTGGTAGATGTTAGTTTTGGTATACAGGGTGGCGCATAGAGGTGCTAACTTCGTTATTTTGAATGGAACCATATATTTTTATGCTTTTAATCGATTCTACGCTCAATTTTACGCAACTTTTACTTGGGTTATTTTTTAACTTTTTCGATTGGATCGTTTTTTTTTTTTTTTTTTTTTTTTTTTTTTTTTTTTTTTTTTTTTTTTTTTTTGTCCTAATTACCCCATATAACTTTTATAATTTTCGTCCTACTAAAAAAGTTAAATTTAAACCCCCCTTGTTTTTGACGAAAAATTAATTGCAATTAACGAATTTTGATTTTGGTATACCCCAGAAGGACAATAACTTCGTTATTTTAAAGGAGAACCGCTATTTTTTATTTCAAATTCGTAATGTACGCAAAATTTCAAGTTGATTTGACTTTCATATGACTCCTTTGGACTACTTTAAAAAATGCCAAATTTAGCGCATTTTAGACGAAAAAAAACAAAAAAAGTTTAAATTTGGCATTTTAAAGTTGTCTAGATAGCTCATATGAATAGTCAAATCAACTTTAAATTTTGCGTATATTTCGAATGTGAAATTATAAATAGGGGTTTCCTTTAAAATGACTAAGTTGGCGTCGCTCTGGGACACCAACCACCATTTTGGTGCACCAAAACCAAAATTTACCTAATGGAGTCGATTCCCTTTAAAACATTTCACAATTTCACTGCCTTCTGTATAGTAAAAACGTAAAATATGATAAAGCAAGAAAACGGAATTTGGAGATGGAGTCGATTCCCTTTAAAATCGTCAAAACATTTCTCTGCCTTCTGTATAGTAAAACGTAAAAGAAAGAAAACGGAATTAGGAGGTGGGGTCGATTCCCTTTCAAGTCGTCAAAACATTTCACTGCCTTCTGTATAGTAAAAACGTAAAAAATAGAAAAGAAAGAAAACGGAATTAGGAGAGTCATTGATCCATTTGAAAGATGAAAAAGGACTCTCACTGTTCAGGTGTGAATTTTTTATTGAAGTTCCCATTGAAAGCAGTGAATTACCTCTTGTCATAACAAGTGTGAAAACTCTCTTTTCACAAAATGACTTCACATGAAAATATTCTATTAAAAATGTTTTAAAAAGAAGGGCCCTATTTAATATTTTATTCGAGATTTATAAGAGTGTATTCACGAAAAGGAACGGCCTTATTCGTTCCATTGACCCGCACTAAGAGGCAGGAGAGAAAAAAAAAAAACTGAAGAAAAAAAAGTGCCTGGATTTCGCTTGGACGAGTTCTCAGTGTAAACGACCCCCAAAACTCAACCGAACAAAGGTTTCATTTTAAAAAAATTAAATTTTTCAAAAAGGAATCAATTTGTATAAAATGCTCCAGTTGATGGATATGATAATTAATGGAGTGAAAAGTCAAGGTCTTTGACTGTTGTGGATGCCCGGGAATGGTGGGGCCGCGGGAAGGCATTGCCACGACGGGGAAAAAGGAGGATGGGAAAAGCGGGGGCGGGAGCGTAGGAATTCTAGCTCTCGGTCAAGGTAAAGCCGACATGTACGATAACCCACCGTTTCTTCCACTTTTCCTCAACGATTAGAATTTTATGGAAAAAAAAATACGTTTTCTGACGGGATTTGAACCTTCGACCTTTATTTACCAGTAAAGCCTAATTAAGGAGCAAAATTTTGTTTTTCATTATAAAACTCTTTAAATCAATTTAAATCTACCGCTTTGACAATTACGGTGGGCGTCGCCGCTCGATCAAGGGGTGAGTGCACCCCACAGACAAGTCCATGACCTCTGTTTTTTTCAACCCCATTTTTTTCTCACTCTTATAAATTAAATTAATTCTGTCTGTTTTACTTTTATAATTAATTATTGCGATATTCTAATTAATAGAGGCTTATGATTAAAATTGTGCAGACTTTCCTTGTTTGTTTTTAAACATTCCGCGTTTATAACTTCTAAAAGTTGTTGTCTGAAGCTGGTTACGACGAGAACTTCCTCAAAGTAGGGCAAAATAGTTTTTCATCCCAAATATCGATAATAAAAAATTGTTTAGTATCAAGGTAGGAAAGATGAAAGTCTTCGCCCAGCCAGGCCACATGGAACGGGCGTAAGCTGCCAAAATTTCTACCTACCACTTATTTTTTTAAAATGTATACTTTAATATAAGATCGGACCAATACTAAGGCCGTAGTGCTTAAAATAAAATTCTAAATAGACAGATCTTCTCCATTTTTGCGAATTAAAAAAAAAGGTTTCTTCATTTTTAAGAAATTTCAAGACAAAGAAAGAGTAAAAATTGGGTGAAAATCCGATTAAAATTGCGGCCGTCCTGAAAGGAAGGACGGCCAGACGGCCGAACCACCACAGACAACCTCATCAGTTTTCCTCTACAGAAACCTTCAGGTTCTTGAAGACCCTTTTCCAGAAGCCGCCACATCGAGGGTATCACAATAACTCCTCTGTAAGGAAGTTAAAAATCTAACCTTGGCCTTAGTTTCAGAATTAAAAAATAATAACAAGTCTATAAACAGAGGTATTATTTTCATGGTTTGTTGTTCCTTGTTGTTTAATTGGTCTGAGGTCGTCTATGCTGATTTTACATTTTTACCTGTACGTTTTAATGGAAGATCGTGCTTAAATTGTAAATAGGGGGCTTTGGGGATAAATTGGAACTGTGGCTACCTCAGTGTCAACATGTCTTCCTCGATTGCATCTCAGCGAAAATAAGGGGAAAAAGAGAGGTTGGGAAAACATGTCAAACATTTCACTTAGGTTTCCATAGCTCAGGGTAGAGAGAAACCAAAGATCGTGGGATCGAATCTCACTTTCTGCATATTTTCCTTCTTCCTAATTTTTCAGTTTCAAATGTTTCTACTTCCAAATTAATATAAGCTAGTGCCTCCATAATCGTCAATCTCTGCTTACAAATCGATAAAACATTTTAGGATTCACTGCTTCTTTCAATCGTGTTTAGCTTGTATCCACTGCCTTTTTAATCATTTAAAACGTTTTGCTTACTAAAGCGAAAAAACGAAACTTTGATAAACTCCTATCATATTTAAATTCGAAGGGTGTGTCCATAGAGATTCGAGTCCTTGAAAGAAGGGGAAAAAAAAGCGAGGGGCAGCCGGTCAATGGCGATCGTTGGAGCGTACCTCCGTTCCGCACCGTGACGCACGTGGACCAACGCACTACACACCTACATTTTTTTCACCATATCAGAAAAACATTTAATTTCTATTACATAACTCGGCTTAAAAAAACACTAAACCCCTTTTTTTGTGTCATTTTTACAACCCTCTTTGTAATTTTTTTTTAGGCTAAGTCGGTTTCAGGAAGACTTATCAACTGCATCGGTGAATGGGGTGGCTACCGGATACGTCGTTGTGTAACCCGTCGTATTGAATATCCGAAAAGGGTAATTGAACCAAATGCCACAGTTGTATGGGGAAAAGTGCACTTTAAAGGGTGCCACCATTATTGAAAAATTAAACATTTTCAAAACATACCAAAAACAACTTTTAAAAAATTCATATTTTACAATTATTTAAAATTATAAAAAATTTTAAATTTTATTCAATACTCTTAGCGTGTTACACAACCTGGCGGGAGGCCTCAGAAATTTTCGGGAACGTCACAAGGTCAAGGACGGACCGTTCTGCGCCAAATCTTCTTTTGTAGGTCAGTTAAATTCCTATTTAAACCTCATAATCATTTTCAACTTGTTATAAAACGACGGAAAATTTTCCCACGAAAACTAAAAATAAAATTGTCTACATTTTTCTAAGAACTTTCTCGAAACTGAAACCATCTGTTGAGGGTATGACAATGATTTATTTTTGAGAAAGTTTACGGTGGGAATTGAATTTTTGATGAGTCGTTTAGTTTACAAATAAGGAAGTCGGAAACAAAACGATTTGGTACCCCTGTGTAGTCTCACCACTCCCTGGGACAAAAGAGCCGTAAATCCGACTTCATAGCTCGAAGAACGATGAGTCCATTAAAATCCTGCATGAATCGACCCATTAATCCGAACGAACTCCGCTTGCAAAATGATGAAAGTCCCTCGAGATAAGAAAAATTAAATAGCCCGTAAACAAAATTTGTTTTTGCATTTATGAAATAATGAAGAGAATTTCAAAAACGTTATAAAAACATTCACAATCCACATCATGTATTTTAGCTTGAGGAAATAATATTGTGATACCCTCACTGGGGGTTCGTAAAAACGTTTTTTTCGGAGCACACCACGACTTTAACTTTCTTCTCAATCGCTAATATTTATAAACGTTCTTTGAGGAACCCTTTTCTCAAAAGTTTTAAGAAAATCATTCCTTGACTTTATTTTGTATTCATGAACACCCCTTGAAGTTATCTGCACTTCTGAATAAAAGGAATTCCTCTTGTTTCCCTCCGTTTTTTCAAGGTAGCGATTGAAATGCCTTAAGAAATCCTCGAACAGAAGGTCTCATAAGACAATCATTGATTTTCAATTTCATCCTGCCTAAGAACGGAAAGGAATATTCAAGTTATCCTTTTGGTTGAGGTCCTTAATTGTATTTTGTTTTCTAAATCCTTAGAAATTGTCATGTAAAAATTCTGTTTCAAACCAGACGTGGAAAAAAAATTTCTCTCAGAAAACAAAGTTATTCATGAAAAATATGTTCTTTGATCGCGCATGAAATTCGTTTTAAAAGGCATAATTCGTTATCGATTGCTTTTTTTTTGTTCCACCTAAAGGCCTAAACTTCATAATCGAAAAAAATGACCAAGTAAAAGTTGCTTAAAATTGAGCGTAGAATCGTTTAAAAGCATAAAAATATAGGGTTCCCATTTAAAATGACGAAGGTAGCACCTCTCTGCGACACCCTGTATACCAAAACCAAAATCTACGAATGGAGTCGATTCCTTGTAAAGAGGGTTACGCCATAAAGACGGAATTATTTCTAATTTAATTTTTGACTAAAAAATCCACCTGAAGATGGCTTAAACCGGTCATGATTAATAAAATCATTTGTGAGATGACACTTGTTTCTTTTTTGGCGTTTTCCGTCAGGCTCACGATGTCCTCCTCCATTATAAAGGGGGTTTACATTTAACTTTTTTTTTCTAGCCGTAAATTGCTGGTCCACTCAATTGGGACACCCGTATAGATGTGTTGTAAATTTGATAACAGGGCGTTCTCCAGAGCGGACATATTATGTCCTCCAATTTCGGAAAAGCTATCAAAATTCACAAGAAAAAGAAAGGCTAAAATTGGGCGAAACTGTAGAAAATTGAGACCGTGAAGTTTTCTGGAAAAAAGTAGGGAGAAAAGGCCGCCCCACGAACAAAATCATGATGGAACCCCATGATCACTAATCCGCAGACTAAAATCCTAGAGGAAAAACCTAAACACTGCCCAGGATTTGAACCCCAGACCCTAGGCCTACACCATTGTATTTTCAAAGACTTCGTCCCCAAAAGCCTTCAAAAATTGAAGCAGAAATGCCTACATTCTGACAAAAGCCTATCTCGAGGTATCTTGGGGTCAAGATACCTGCCTATCTCGGAGATAGGATCACAGTGAAAAGATAGAAATGATAAATTTAATTTAAATTTGAAGGGATAAAACAGGAAGGAAGAAGAGATTACAAAAATTTTTACGGCGGAGATCAGTTCTGGAGATGCGGGTTGAGTCCTGCTCGGGGCAAATTTTGTAATCTTTCTTCCTTCCTGTTTTTATCCCTTCAAATTTAAATTAAATTTAAATTTACCAGTGGTTGTTATCCACCAAAAATTTCCCTTAATGTATCAGATAGAAATGATTGTGATAGAGGGAATAGCTCACCTGACGAGGCTTTTTTAAACCGAAACCCGTCGTGAGATACCCGTTATCACAGTCATTTCTTCCTCCATTATTGGTTAATTATTTGATAGTAAATCACCCCCCTTGCGGAATACACACGCAATAAGAATTAAAATGTAAAAAAAATTTTTATTTTTTTTTGTCCCTAAAAGCCTTCAAAAATGGAAGTAGAAACGCCTACATTTTGACCAAAAAAAAACACGTGCTTTGTGAGAAGAAAAAAATTTTTTTTTCTAAAATTTAAAAATGCTATGAAATACCATATCAATCAAATTTTTATCAGATGGAAGCCAATAAACAAAGAGTGCCTGATTTTATGATCGGATGCAAACGTATGAAACTAAACTAATTATTTATTTAAAATGATAAAAAATTGAGATCAAGATGGAATAGAGAGATTTGTGTCTGATAAAAAAAAGTGGTCGAAGAAGAGGCGTATCTTCTTTAGGCCTAAATTTTTGCAAGGTCAAGGTGGAAACCCCCCTACAGACATATTGACCTCTCCGGTGTTGCCTTGGAGACGAAGAGGGGTTGAACGACCTTGTTTTATCGACCTCCTGCCTCCCAACCCCCAATGTCTGCCCCCAAGCTATCAATGAGGGACGTTCCACCCTCTCTACTACTATATAACATCCACCCCAAACGCCCCAACCACCCACTACAATATCAACCAAAACAACTGCACTCCATAAAATTTTTTTTATAAATTAATAAATAAAGATAAGGTCAATGATACTCAAAAATCACTATTTTCGAACAATTTGTGTAAGAAGTGTCTACAAAAAGAGGAAAAGAAATCCACCAATAGGCTACGAGAACGAACAACAGAAAATGACTAGTAATCTTCTAAAAATGAGATTTTCTGGAAAAAACCGAGGAATCGTGGGAAAAAAATTTATTTTTGGTCAAAATTTGTGGAAAACGTCCATAGATCCATAAATGGGTGTTTCTTAGACGACTTTCGAAAACTCTTTAAAATTGGATAAAAATGGTTTGGGTATTGAATGAAAGATAGACAAAATTTGCAGAAAATCTGATAAAAATAATTTTTAGGTAAAATGGTGGGGTTGCATAAGCGATGTAAACAACAACAAAATGTAGTGTCTTGGGCAAAAAACCTTTAA
This sequence comes from Orius insidiosus, assembly GCA_014119065.1. NCBI lineage: Eukaryota > Metazoa > Arthropoda > Insecta > Hemiptera > Anthocoridae > Orius > Orius insidiosus. Next base: position 15,273 of record JACGAQ010001092.1, on the reverse strand, counting down.
AATGCATAAGATCAGGTAATTCAGATGTTTCTTGGCCGAAAAATTAAGAAAAGAGGTAGATTTTGAAGAAAAGAAATCTACCTAAAGAAAAACCCCTGAAAATTGAGAAAAAAAGGGTCCTCAGGGCTTAAAGATCGAGAAAAAAGTCCGAAAATGTTGTTTATAGACAAAAAAAAGGGATACCAGGGCGAAAAACCGAGGAAAACTCCTGGAATTGTGAAAACAAAATTGCTTTTTGGCCAAAATATTGTGGAAAACATCCGATGATCCTGTAAAATGGGTGTTTCTCGGAGAAAAATTTCGAAAATCCTTAAAATTGAATAAAAATTTATTTTTGACCTAAACATTGAAAAACATTTCAGAAAATCTGATAAAAAATAATTATAAGGTGAAATGGCGGGAAGGGGGTTGCATAACCGATATAAACGTCAATAAAATTTTTTTTTTTAAAGAAGACGAATAGGTTTAACCGATGAGCAAGAGGCCTTCTTCCTCATTGGTTAATCCATTCTTATTCTTTTTTGGTTTAGCTTTATGGGGCATTAAGGGGGGGGGGGGACCCAGGCGGGGGCTCTCGCCATATTGCCGAGGCGCCCTAACAGGGCCAACTCCAGAGGGGTGGCCTAACCAATTTATCACGGATTTTGTGGAAGAATATTATTTGGAATTTAACTTCCAAACAAAAATCCCTACACCCAACCCGGGATCGAACCCCGGTCTTCATGGTGGAAGTCCAAGACTGAATAAAAGGTAGTGTCTTGAGCAAAAAACCATAAAAAAATGCATAAGATTAGGTGAATTAAATGTTTATTGGCCGAAAAATTAAGAAAAAAGGTCTAAAGATCGAAAATACTGCTGTTCTAGACAAAGATAGTAAAAAACCATTAAAAAGGGAATTTTTTCCAAATGCAAGCTAAAGTCTAATCATGGCGTACGCTCCACGTTTTAAATTTTATTCAGGTACACTTTTAATTGAATGTACGGAAGTGTCACGTTCGCTTCTGCCACCGACCGACGTCATTTAGTAAATGTTACGATTACAAAAAAACAAGAACTAAAATTGTTTCACATTTCTTAGAAAATTTTTTTCACCAAAGGAGCACCTTAAAATTATAGCATCGGATTTTCCTTTTATATCTTTTATTTTTAGCCTGCTGACGTTATTTCCAATGAAAAATTGACCTGACAAATGCAGGGCTCTCTTTATATTTTAGTGCCCGTTTATTATTAGGTAATGGAGGAAATAAAAGTGACAATAATATCGTAACAAGTTTGATATCTAAGTGTAAATTTGAGGTTGGTGTTTTATAGTTTTGAAAACAAAGTAGGCAGAAATGAACGCATTGTCCTTTTATCTTGTGGGCCAGATATTGAACGAAAACTAAAGATAGGATTGTCAATGTGAGTTTCCGTATTTTGGTCTCCCCTTTTGATTTTCCTCACCCGAAACGTGAAGGGAAATCCCTCCTGTTCCAACATGGGGTGCCATCGTTTGCGGAAGGGGCGGCCAACGTTTCTCCCCTATTTCGAAAACCACCCTTTTTAGCACACCCCGTACCACCGTTACTATCGATTTCCACAGGAAAACATTGTTTAATTTTTTTTTTACCTTCACAATTCTAAAATCAGAATTAAAAATGTTTGCCAAAAATGATAAATTGGAAAAATAAATTTTTTTAGGACAAGTGGTTTTTGGCAGAGATTCAGAGTACTGATGACTTTTCATTAAAATTAAGGACACCATACAGCATAAAAATAAATAATTACTCCTTTTACTTTAAATACAATATTAAATTTTCATCTGAAGAATGGATCATATTTGTTTTTACAACCGACATTTATGATATCTATAAAAACGTGATTTTTTATATTTTATTTAATTAATTTATACGGCCATTGAAAAGTAAAACATAAATGTGCCTTTTTTAATTAAGTTTTGATGTTTTATACTTATTGAAGTGAAAGGAGATAATTTTGTTTGATTAATTAAATAAAAAGTTAGTTTTGTTTTATTCAGAACAATGACGAAGAGGTCTTCTTTCACTTAGTTTTCTTTTTCTTATTTCATGTGATAGCCTAGATTCTAGGAGGAGGGGGAGGGCCAAGGTGGGGGCTTTCGCCATATTTCTGGGCCGCCTTTATCAGAGCCGACTGCAAAGGAGTGGCTTTACTAACAGTTCCACGGATTTTGTAGATTTTTTTTTCCAAAAAAATTTTTTTTTTTTCAAAAAAAAAAAATTTCTCTACACAACCCGGGCATCGAACCAGGACTCCGTGGTAAAAATCTGAGGCCAAGGAGCCGGTTTTCAGCTAAATTTTACAGCGTTTTAAGTCATAGGTTTTCAGCTTTTAAAGCAAAAATTTTCTAAATAATTTCGAAAACTTGACCAGATAAAATCATAGTTTTATTTTTGTTAATGACTCCCTGGTCAAAAGGCATCATTAAATAATTAACTTTAAAAAAATTTTGCCAAAAAATGATTGAATACGGAAATATTGTTAGAATTAAGGCGCTCGAATCTACATAGCCCGCACGACAGGAGAGACCTTCGCCTTCAATCCTTTTTTTGTGTTTCATTTCCGAGGTCCTTCTGTGTGTAATAGTAGCTTGAACTTGACGCAAGTTCTTCCCCATACAAGGCCATACCCATGAATCGAAACCCGATTTCTTTTGTCTTCCGATTATCCTGGATAAAATAAATTTTAAACTCATCTTTATTAACCGCTCTTGAATTTTTAACTTCTGAAAAAACCTTCAAAAGAGGAAGCTCTTCATTAAATCCAAGATACTCCAGATATCCTTCCGGTACATTCTCGGAAAAAATTTTGCTGGGGAAGAGGCATTCGCCCTATTGATATGTCGTCGGCGCAGATGGTGGGACAAAATCTTAAAATACGACTTTGGAATTTTATACAGGGTGTCCAACTAGAGTGGACCATCAACTGAAAAATGTCTAAAAATGGATTTTAGACCAAAAAACGCGAAATTTGGCATTTTTTAAAGTTGCCCAAAAAGGTCATATGAATAGTCAAATCAACTTGAGATTTTGCGTAGATCATGAATATGAAATAAAAGTACTAGTCTGGAGCTGGCCCCGACGGAACTTCCTTAAAGAGAAGTATCTATATAGGAGGGGGAAGTATATGGGAGGAGAAAGTATAACGAGTGGGAAGTATGTGGGAGGGAAGTATAACGGAGGGGGAAGTATAACGGAGTAGGAAGTATAATATGGGAGGGGAAGTATAACGGAGGGGGAAGTATAACGGAGGGGAAAGTATAAGGAAGGGGAAAGTATAACAGAGGGGGAAGTATAATGGAGGGGGAAGTATAAGGGAGCGAAAGTATAAAGGAAGGGGTGTAGTAGGGAGGGAAAGTATAAAGGAGAATTTTCCAAGTAAGTTTTTTCGAAAAATTTTTCGGCTTTTTTTTTTTTTTTTTTTTTTTTTTTTCGAAAAATTTTCTTTTTTTTTTTTTTTCGAAAAATTTTCTAAGTTCTTTTTTCGAAAATTTTCTAAGTTCTTTTTTTTGAAAAATGTTCTAAGTTTTTTTGTCCGAAAAAAAATTTTTTTTTTCAAAAAATTTTCAAAGTTTTTTTTGAAAAATTTTCCGGGTTTCCTTTTTTTTTTTTTTTTTTTTTTTTTTTTGAAAAATTTTTTAAGTTCTTTTTCGAAAAATTTTCTAAGTTTTTTTTGTAATAAAAAAATTTTTTTTTTCGAAAAATTTTCCGGGTTTTTTTTCTTTTTTTTTTTTTTTTTTTTTTTTTTATTTTTTTTGAAAAATTTTAAGTTCTTTTTCGAAAAATTTTATAAGTTTTTTTTTGTAATAAAAAAATTTTTTTTTTCGAAAAATTTTCCGGGTTTTTTCTTCTTTTTTTTTTTTTTTTTTTTTCTTTTTTCTTTTTTATTTTTTTGAAAAATTTTTTAAGTTCTTTTTTCGAAAAATTTTCTAAGTGTCGAGGTAGAAATAATGGGCTCTTTGGCCTAGGGATGTGCCTCTCGTAAAGGGTAGAAGTACGAAATTTCTCCCTACTAATAAAAATAGTAATTAAAAAGTGGCAATTTTTTGCACCAAAATTCTTAAAAAATATAAGGAGTAATTGGTGAAAATTTGGTGAAAATCGGATTAACGGTTCGGCCGCAGCGAATTTTTTAAAATTTCAAACAGACATATCTCCGCCATTTTTTCGAAATTCAAAAATCCCCCTCGTTACATTCTTCTTCACCGGCTAAGAAATTTGTGTAAAAATTTGGTGAAAATCGGATGAAAACTGTGGCCGTAAAGTGTTCCGGAAAAAAAATGCTACGGACGGCCGGCCGGACGGCCGGCACCACAGACAAAGTTGAGATCGGTAAAGATCAATATTCGATTTGACCCTCCGGGGTCTGGAAGACCCTTCCCCAAAAACCCGACGTCGAGGGTATCGCAATAACTTCTTTAAGGAAGTTAAAATAGGGGTTCTTATTTTAAATAACGAAGTTGGTGTCGCTCTGGGAAACTCTGTACACCAAAATCAAAATTCGTTAATTGCAATCAATTTTTCGTCGAAAAACAAGGGGATTTACATTTAACTTTTTTTTGTAGGACGATTCCTTGTCGAAAAATGCTTCTATGTAAAGTAGCTGGCCACTCTAGTTGGGACACCCTGTATAGACGTTTGTTAGGATTAAACAATTGCATGTATTTTAAGGTGATGTAATGCAAAAAAAGTCATAAATCTTTTTAAACTTTTATTTTTGTTAGAATCGTGAGAAAATCTGAAGTCATCTTTGGATTACGAGTCCTTCCCACATTTTTGTCCACTGAAATAATTGATGACTGAGTATTCGCCTCTTTTTTTCGTTGTTCTTTAGCGATGATCTTGAGGTTGGGTACAGTGAGCTTGTGACCTTGCGTTCATGACCTTGGCCGTCCGGTGACCCGAGTTTCGGAACAGTCCCCTCCACCCGCCGGGACCCCCACGGGCCGCCCCCGGACCATCTCTCTCCTGTTTCAAGAGTTCCCCACTCCTTTTTCAACCGGGACAAACGGCCTCGCGCCTATCTCTTTCGCAACTCCCCCTCCCCGCAAACCGAAAACCGACCGCGGCAACTTTATCGTTCCACCCAAACAAACAGAAGTTCGAAATTACGCTTTTTAAAGGCCTAAAAGTTTTTACGCTTTTACCCACCGCTCTAAGCCCCCTACACTTTAGAAGACTGATCCTGAAGAAAAACTGGATGTGGAAACTTCCGCCATATTGCCGTATAGTAGGTAGCCTTCTACAGATAGGCCTAACCAAATCAGAGACCGGATCTCCTCAAAAGCAGCTCCGGATAGGTCTTCGATTCAACCCCCTAGAATGGCTAAACTTACGCCAGCCCGACTTTCAGTTTCTCATTTTTCAGTTTTCGATCATTTTTCCTGAAAGAAGTTATTGTTTTACGCACGTCGGGTTTTAGGGGAAGGGTCTTCCACACCCGAAGGTCAAATCGAGTTTTTACCGATCTCATCTTTGTCTGTTGTTCCGTCCGGCCGTAGCATTTTTTCTGGAACACTTCACGGCCACAATTTTCAACCGATTTTCACCAGTTTCTTTAGTCGGTGAACAAGAAAGTAACGAGGGCGATTTTTGAATTTCGAAAAAATGGCGGAGATATGCACGTTTGAAATTTTAAAAACTGCACTGCGGCCGAAAAGTTGGTCCGATTTTCACCAAATTTTCACCAAATAGGTACTCTTATATTTTTACGAATTTTGGTGTAATAAAAAGAAAAAAAAATTTTTTTCAGAAGGGAGAAATTTGATACTCTTTGCTGTAGGGGAACCCCTTGGGCAAAAAAGCTTATTATTTCTACCTTGATGCTTAAAAAAAATTTGAAAAAAACTGCAATTTAAAAAAAAATGGAAATTTTGGGAAAAAAAACTTGGACAATTTAAAAAAATGGAAAAATAACTAAAAATTTTTTCTAAATATGTACTTGAAATTATTCTTCCCCTCCATAGTACTTTCCCCTCCTTTTACATCCCCTCCCTTGTACTTCCCCTCCTTTATACTTCCCCCTCCTTTATAATTTTCCCTCCCTTTAAGGAAGTTCCCGTCGGGTCCTGCTCCAGACTAGTTCTTGTTTGTTTGAACTATTCCTCCCTTAATTCCTCAACTACCTTCGCCTGAAGAATTTCACCCATAAGGATACTTCCGCCAGATCGCGCTACGAGGACCCCAGGAAAAAGGGTCTTCACTGTGTTCAGGGTCAAAATAACCGTCGGCCTTTATCAATAACGACTGTTTATGCCATCAAATTTTTTTTTTTTTTTTTTTGAGGAAGTGCCCTCGAGGTCATCGACAAGCTCTTTTTCTGCTTTACTTGACGATAGAAATTAATTATTTTTTTCATTATCATGCTCGCTTATTTGTTTTAAAGAGCAAACAAACGTTGTGTAAGACAAAGTTTACGCTCTTTTGAAACGCTTTCCAGATGCAGGATGCACACATGTTACCCCAAAGGTTCAACGGACTTAATACAAGGTCTCCCTATTATAAAATTGGCGATAAAATCGACCCTGAAAGTCAAAGACACGGGTTATTAATGACCTCCCGAAAAAAAAATTAATAATAGCGAACAGTTCGTTTAAATTTTCGACAAAAAAATTCAAGGTTAAACTATAAAAAACGGAATTGAAATTTTTCTCGTAACTAGTTGGCTCCATAGATGCCGGGTTTTATAGATCATAAACCCGAGTATAGCTACTTGTTAGCAGTTGCCCAGGAGGTGGTTGAACTTCCGCCCGCCCACTTAACATAATTATCGTCTCGATGGGAATTTTTATGAAAAAAATTTTTTCCCCCACGCATTTTGTAAATAATCGCCTGACACGATAATCAAGTAGAGTAAAATAAAAAGGAATTTAATCGATCGTTTTATAAAAAATTTTTAAATATTCTTATATTGTGGAGGGAAAAAGTCGAAGGAGTCCACTTGAAGTGAAGACGCCCTTGAAAACACGAAGGCACGTGTAAGTTAATTCGAAGAGAAGGATTTGTTGTTTTAAGTCCCCCTTTCATCCTCGATATTGACTCAAAAGTCGACATTGGAATCCTCGTGCAGGATTTCAACTTTTAGGATGAAGTTGTCAAGGGTGATAATAATAATGCGGTACGCTTTTTTTCTAAGGTGAAGGCCGTGATAATGAAACGAAACCGGAAAGAGCGGAGGAAGTTCGAGAGCCTAAACTGTGGGGGAATGTCCAAGGCTTAAAAAAGAGGAACCCTCCATACCAACCTTGACCGAAGGTCTTTACCAACGCTTTTGTCACTTTTCAATTCATCCTACGAATTCAACTGCAAAAAATACTAATTTTAGGTTAAAAAAGTTGTCACCAAAAATTTAAATAACGAGATGGCGAAAGTGGCTCTGGGCCACTACAAGAGTTATTTAAATTTTTGGTGACAACTTTTTCTAACCTAAAACTTAGTATTTTATGGACTTTTTAGTACTTGTATAAGTACTTGGCATAAGTCAAGTTAAAAAGATTGAAATGATTATGGTCGAGGGAATAGCTTACCTGAAGAGGCTTTTTAATCCGAAACGCGTCATGATATACCCGTTTTTAGGTATCCATTATTGGTTTCTATGATAATTATCGTGAAAACCTTGATAGAGGGTTTTTAAGTAGATTTCTTTTCTTCGAAATTTACCTATTGTAATGGGGCAGTTTATTAATTTACAGGGTGTTCCAACTAGAGTGGACCAGCAACTTTACGGTAAAGCATTAGTCCTATAAAAAAGTTAAATTAAACCCTCTCTTATTTTTGGAAGGGGAATCGACTGAAGGTAAATTTAGGTTTTGGTATACAGGGTGTCCACACAATACCAACTTCGTTATTTTATGCTTTTTATCGATTGTACGTTCAATTTTAAGCAACTTTTACTACTGTCATATTTTCGATTGGGGCACATTTTTTAAAAATGAAATTTGTACCAACTATCTAGTTGAAATATGATGGTGGACCTTATATAATGTATAACTTCTTTAATTTTCGTCCTAAAAAAAAGTTAATGTAAGCCCCCTTTTTGTTTTTTGACGAACAATAGATTGCAATTAATGAATTTGATTTTGGTGTACAGGGTGTCCCAGAGCGACACCAACTTCGTTTTTTTAAATGAGAACCCCTATTTTTTATTTAGATTCGTAATCTACGCAAAATTTCAAGTTGATTTGACTGACCTCTTTGACAACTTTAAAAAATGCCAAATTTAGCGTTATTTTGCTCTAAAATCCGATAAAATTGACCTGAGACACTAAATTTTTTAAATTTCACTTTTTTCCAAGGATTCCAACCATCATAATTTCAAGCATCTACAGCTTCTCTAACGTACTTATCCCTCATTTTTCATTTTAGAAATAAAAAGAGGAATTTTTTTTAAGAACTTTTTCTTTTGGTCCGAAATCACTATCTCCTAGTTTGGAGAAGCTGCTTTCTCAAAGATTTTGACCAAAACAAAAACTTTTTTGAAAACGCCTCTTTTCATTTCTGAAATGAATTTTAAGAATCGTACCTAGTACCTAGGCGCTATTATTTGGAAATGGGTCACGCAGACCCTGCAGGGTCATATTGGCTAGAGTTTTTTTTTTTTCAAACTTAGGGCAACAATTTTCACCAAATTTTGATAATGTGAGGGCTTTTCCGGAATAGCAGTAATATTTTTAGTGTAAAGGAACATTTTGAGAGGATTAAAGAATTCAAATATAGTTTATTGGCTTTTTTTTGCTATGCATGTTATTGAGTTTTTGGTTGAAACTTTAATTTGACCCGGGCGGAAACGGAATTGAACAGGACGATGTGAAACAGTTTCCTAGTGGAAGTGATTTGATTGAAGACCGTGGCACAGATCCTTGGCTAATAGTTTGAACAGATTCCAAAAGGGCACAATGTCAATGTCGAATAACTGGATTTCAATGTCTTTTCCCTTTCATCTTCCGCGTTATTACAGAAACTCTTTTTTTTTATTCTCCATATGAGTGAAAGCACTAGTAAAAAGGGATGCTCTCTAGAAAGTGATGTTGCCTTCTGCCCTTGACGAAAGTGAAAGATACTCACGGCTAACCTAGTTTGATACCTAATAAACCACTTTCACTGAAATCTCACCTTTTCGAGAAAAAAAAAAAAAGAATTATAAACTATGGGGAGACGTTTTCAGCTCGAAATACCAGAAGGGGGAAACTGGAGGGGGTTTAAAATAGACCTGGGGCCCTTCAAGGTAGAATAACGACTAATTACAGACATCTAAGCTCTCTGAGAAATTTCAAGTTTAGCCATAAAATAGTATTCGTCCGTACAGCTTTCTCAAAAGAAACTTTTTCAATCTAAGCCTAAAATACCTTGTAAAAAGCGGACTTCTGAACAAAAAAAAAATCTTCAAAAAATTTAGCTACGTATAAGAAAAACTGCCAAAACAAGCTGTAGAAAGTGGTTTTTCGGACAAAATGGTGCCAAAAACCTAGAAACATGCAAAAATGGCGTATAGGGCTTTTCACAGATGAAAAACCAATGATAACGATTAAAAATGCTGTGTTTTATAATTTTTGGTAAAAAAAAAAACGAGGAAAATTCTGTTAAAAAGGGTTTTTGGATAAAAAGGGAGGACAACGAGCGCCTGCTGCATGAAATTGGGCCTGAATTGGTTGATTAGGGCGGTAGTAAATTCGGTCAATCCTATACCACCTATCAATCTGACCCTTGACGAGTTGGTAAATTCGGCCAAACTTTGGTTTTAGGCTTGCAAGTAAATTCGGCCAATTAATGCTTAAGGCGAGTTAAAAAAAATACCAATAAAAACAAATATAAAATAAAAACCTTATTTTTTACAAATTTTTAAAGTTTACATGGTTTAGGTAAATTTTTTTTGTAACAGAATACGAAAACATACAACTTACGCTTCTTATTAAATTAATTGCGGAGCAATTTATTTATTATTAATTTTATTAATTAACTGAATAATCTTATTTGAAATGCCTTTTCATAACAATTTTTATATTTAATTTTCGTTAATTCCAATTAGCATTCAAAATCGATAAAGTTAATATACTAGTAGTATATTTACACAATGGCGGAATTTACATATCAACTTTTTCCACAAGTTGGGCGAATTTACATGTCTGTATCCCGGTAAAGTCATTAAATTGGCCGATATACAATCGCCCGGTTGATTACTCTTGACTATTCAAAAGGAGGTTATCGTGATACCCTTGACAGACGGTTTTTGGAAATGGGTCACCCTGACCCCACAGGGACAAAATGACTAGTGACTTTATCAATAACGGACGTCCATCGGCATTTTTTCTTTTTAAAATACATAAATTAGGGCCTCAATTTCCACAAAATTTTTCTGATTAAACTTCTTGATTTTTCTCATTTTTTCGACCGAAAAAATCCTTAAAATTCTACATTTTGGCCTTTTTTCATTGGTTCATCGTCTTTGAAAAACTCCCTTGTGAAAATGGGTTTTTAGGAACAGTGGTGAAAATTTGGTAAAGATCGGAAATTGGTGAAGATCGGACCAAAATTTTGTATTGTGAAAAATGAGAGACTGCCGCAAAAATCAAGATATGAACACAGGATCAACAAGATATTTTACAAAATTTTGACTTTTTCGAAGTTAAGAAAGTTCAAATGAATTTTTAGGAATTTCCGACTGATAGTGAATCTGAATATACTTTTCCTTTTTTTGAAATAAATGAGGAATATAAACACCGATAAGAGAATCGCCCTGGAATCGGCCTTAATTTCAATTTCAAATTTACCCACCCGCTTTGGGCCAAATAAGGGAAGAAAGTCGAGTTCGCTTTCATCCCGTGTCAAGTGCAGCCGTTACACAACCGGTTCGAGGAGTAAACAAGACACGAAATCTAAATAAACGCACTAAAAAATTTTTTTCACCTATAAAAGTACTAGTCTGGAGCTGGCCCCGACGGGAACTTCCTTAAAGAGAAGTAGCAATATAGGAGGGGGAATTATAACGGAGGGGGAAGTATATGGAGGGGAAGTATAACGGAGGGGGAAGTATAACGGAGGGGAGTTAACGGAGGGGGAAGTATAACGGAGGGGGAAGTATAACGGAGTGGGAAGTATAACGGAGGGGGAAGTAAACGGAGGGGGAAGTATAACGGAGTGGGAAGTATAACGGAGTGGGAAGTATAACGGAGTGGGAAGTATAACGGAGTAGGAGTATAAAGGAAGGGGATGTAGTAGGGAGGAAAAGTATAAAAATTTTCCGGGTTTTCCTTTTTTTTTTTTTTTTTTTTTTTTTTTTTTTTCGAAAAATTTTTTAAGTTCTTTTTTTTCAAAAATTTTCTAAGTTTTTTTTTTGGAAAAATTTTCCGGGTTTTTTTTTTTTTTTTTTTTTTTTTTGAAAAAATTTCCGGGTTTTCCTTTTTTTTTTTTTTTTTTTTTGAAAAATTTTCTAAGTTTTTTTTTCGAAAAATTTTTTAAGTTTTTTTTTTTTCGAAAAATTTTCCGGGTTTTTCTTTTTTCTTTTTTCTTTTTTCTTTTTATTTTTTTGAAAAATTTTTAAGTTCTTTTTTTCGAAAAATTTTTTAAGTGTCGAGGTAGAAATAATGGGCTCTTGGCCTAGGGATGCCTCTCGTAAAGGGTAGAAGTACGAAATTTCTCCTACTAATAAAAATAGTAATTAAAAAGTGGCAATTTTTTTGCACCAAAAATTTTAAAAATATACGGAATTGGTGAAAATTTGGTGAAAATCGGATTAACGGTTCGGCCGCAGCGAATTTTTTAAATTTCAAACAGACATATCTCCGCCATTTTTTCGAAATTCAAAAATCCCCCTCGTTACATTCTTCTTCACCGGCTAAAGAAATTTGTGTAAAAATTTGGTGAGAATCGGATGAAAACTGTAGCCGTAAAGTGTTCCGGAAAAAAATGCTACGGACGGCGGACGGCCGGCCGGCCGGCACCACAGACAAAGTTGAGATCGGTAAAGATCAATATTCGATTTGACCCTCCGGGGTCTGGAAGACCCTTCCCCAAAAACCTGACGTCGAGGTATCGCAATAACTTCTTTAAGGAAGTTAAAAAATATGAGAAAGCTTCTAAAAGATTTTCAAAAAAATCGATATTTCCTAGTAATAGAATGTTTAAGTGTAACCTGTTGAGCCCGAATGTCAACAAAACGATAATGGGAAAACGTGGGAGTCACTGACCTACTATCTTATCATCAGACAATAACCTCTACCTAGTAACTCTTTTGATAACCGTTTGTTTACACACATCTCACCTTCTGCAGCGGAGGAATCCTAACTTCATTCTAGAAGAAATTTTTCTTCCATTTCATTTATTATTATAATTTTAATCCTTAAAAAACTTGAATTTTCAATGTGTTTTTTGTTGTCAAGAGAGTTTAAATGAACGTTTGTGCTGAGGATGATGTTCGCCCGGTCAAGGCCTTTCAAGTTCACATTTAGAATATTGATGCGGATTCGACTACTGAAAATTCGATTAGGACCCAAAATTAAGGCATAATTTAAATAATTTACTCGCATTCATTCAATCAATTAAATTTATTACATATTAACTTTCTAAAAGAGAAATTATTGTAAATCGCTGCAATTTTCATCCGATTTTTACCAAAATACTCGTAATCACAACTTGGAAAATTTCGATTGCAATGACGATTACGCAATAGTATTCGTATTTTTTTTTTCTGCGATTACGATTGATCGCACTTTTTTATTTACGATTACGATTGAGATCGCACTTTTACTTACTATTACGATCGCACTTTTACTTACGATTACGATTTTGATCGCACTTTTACTTACGATTACGATTGTGATCGCACTTTTACTTACGATTACGTGATCGCACTTTTACTTACGATTACGATTGTGATCTCACTTTTATTTACGATTACGATTGTAATCGCACTTTTACTTACGATTACAATCGTAATTGTATTTTTTTTTTTTTTTTTTTGCAATTAAGATTGTAATCAAACTTTTTGTCAACGATTACGATTGTAATAGCATAAAAAATTCGAATACGATTGCGTGATCGTGCTTGCGATTACGCATCGCACCGATTACGATTGCGGTAATCGCGATCACGCTAATAAGTAGCACCTATTGTAAGTTTTAAATTAAACTCACTTAAAAATTATTAAATTTTCAATTTGAATAAATATGGGAGAATAGTGCCCTATTTAAAACCTAATTAATACTCTAGAAACTATGGAGTAGTAAAAGGTGTGAATAAATCAATAAAACGACTTATTAAAACGAAAACAAAAGGTGAGAAGGGCTTTTTAATTAGGTTAAGGGTAGAATATTTAATTCGTTTACTGATTAAATTGGATTTTTTTAAAAATTAATTTAAAATTTTAATTTTTTATAACCGCTGTTTACAACTGAAAATCGAGTTTTATGGTCTCAGTGGCTTTTTTGGTTCAAAAAATGCGAAACTCTCCTATAAACATGTAATTTGCGGCCATTGACTAATTTGACTTTTCTTTTTGCCTATTCAATCGGTTTTGGGTTTTTCTCTTTTGTTCGGTTTTCATATTTTATTTCCTTTTAACTTTAGGTATCTTTTCCCTGCTTCCCTTACTTTCTCAATGTTGTGATACCCTTGATAGATAATTTGAAAATTATAGTCAATTTGAATAGCGATCTTTATCAATGTTGAGATTTCGGGATATCTCGCTCCACTTTTTTTTCCTCACAATATTCAAAAATAGCCGGGTTTTTGAACTTTGTTGATATAGTTTTAACAAGATTTTTAACATTTTTAATTTTAATGAAGTCATAATGAAGAAAAAGGTTTCTTTGGTATGCAGACGTCTGTGACGGAGTCATAAAGAAAAAAGTGAGTGACCCCATTCAAACCCCACTCGCCAAGTGGATTCTTTTTCTTTTGCCCAATTGTCTGTATTCGTGAATCACCTTCACCTTCGCGTTTCATCATCTTTATTAATTCCATGAATAAAATATTGTCCTTTGTCTATCTTCGAAATAAAGAAATCAAATTTTTATCGGATTAATTTTGGGTCGAAATCGCTTAGAATGTTATTTTATCCTTTACAAAAATATTTATAACGTGATAGCTAAAACCGCCATTTTAATTTAATTTTTCTAGTTTTGCACAAAAGTGTTTACTTTTTTTTATGTCAGTTTCCTTTTTCAGCGAGTTCAACGATGGATTTTAATGATTCTGTACCCGCATAAAGTTGCCCCTTTTTTCACTCTCTATCGGCTTTCTATTTGATGGAAATGGACGATTTCAAATATTTATAGCCTCGAAAGTGTACTTTGTCCACTGATGTCTTTCAACAGTAAATTGGCGGTAAAAAATACGAGGGGGCAACTTTAGAAGTGAACAAAGAAGCTTTCCCAACAGTCTATGCTGACTAAAGTTTGAATTTTGGCTACCTAAAAATATTTTGCGAAAGAACGCTTCTATAGATTTTTTGCCCATCTCTGTAGGCACCATTCGCAAAAACCATCTATCGAGGGTATGAAAAACTTTACTTTGAGAAAGTGAAAATAAGTGCATCAATAGCTTAGGAAAAATTAGAAAAATACAACAGCAATGGCCAAGCAAAGGGGGAAAAAATGGTTTTCACTAAATCTCAAAATTTTATTTTTATTGCAAATTTTATTGTTATCCAAATTGTTTTAATTTGAGAAATTTAAAAATCGAAAGCAATACCAAAATTTGGACGGTTCTTCTTTAAAGAATTTACAAAACAGAATAGAGATATATTTTTAATTTTATTGCTAGACGTCAATCCGTATGTAAATTAGGGCAACGATTAATTTGGCTTAAAAATAGAAATGTCATTATGGCTTTTCTGGCGTCAATGATGATAAAGAGCCTTGGAGGTGTTTTTTTATCCCTAAATAATGTGTCAATTATGGGGAAACTTTTCAGAAAAAAATTTTTTTTCTCGGGAAAATCACCCGACGGGAAATAGAGATCCCGAAGTTATTCACCCCTGACCTTTTAACATTTTAAGGGATCAACAAGTGCCAAGACGTGAATACGAACTTTTCCATCCGCCCTCCGAAAAACCTTGATGTCCTCCGGGCTGAATAAAACAGGTTATAAAGTGGGGGAATTTTAAAATAAGAGGAAAAACTAACGCGGTAGAGGGGAAAAAAAAGAGCTGGAGGCCCTCCCAAAAAATGACCCTGAAAGAAGCCAAATTATCGCCTCCGTGACCGCTGATATATCAAATTTAGGCTTCTCAATTTTATTAATAAAAGTGATCTCTTCTCAA
>JACGAQ010001091.1:0-71981 GCA_014119065.1 Orius insidiosus | reverse complement strand
TTTCATTTTTTTGTATTTAAGATATCGACAGTAACGGATATTGGGATGAGCAAGAAGTCGCTGCGTTATTTTTAAAAGAATTAGAAAAAATGTACGAAGCTGGACATCCTGAAGACGATCTGAGAGAAAGGGAGGAAGAAATGGAGCGGATGCGCGCACGTTTTTAAAGAAACTGACACCAACAGGGATCGCCTAATATCGTAAATTTTAAACATCATTATTTTTTTTAACTTTTAAATTTTAGTTTGGAGGAATTCATCGAGACGAAACGTCAGGAGTATCAGAGAGATGACGGATGGGAGACGATCGATCAAAGCCACATTTACGCAGGAGGAGTATTTAGAATTTGAGAAAAGAAGGCAGGCGGAAATCGCTGATATGCAAAGGAGAGGATTGGTCAGTTTTGATGTGTGTATTTGATATTTTAAATCTGAAATTTTATTTTTTTAGATTCCACCTTATCCTGATGGTATGGGAGGGTATTACCAACAGCATCCTGGGCAGGTACCTCCTGGGCAGTATGGATATCCTCAGTATCAACATCCAAATCAAATGCCACATCCTAACCAGATGCCACAGCATCCTGGTCAAATGGCCCAACATCCTAACCAGATGCCGCAGCATCCTCAATCCCAACATCCAAATGCCGCAGCATCCTGGTCAAATGGCCCAACATCCTAACCAGATGCCGCAGCATCCAAATCAGGTGCCGCAACATCCCAATCAAATGCCACAACATCCAAATCAGGTACCACAACATCCAAATCAGGTACCACAGCAAATGAATCAGATGCCACAGCATCCAAATCAGGTGCCGCAACATCCCAATCAAATGCCACAACATCCCAATCAAAAATGCCACAACATCCAAATCAGGTACCACAACATCCAAATCAGGTACCACAGCAAATGAATCAGCAGCATACAAATCAGGTGCCGCAACATCCCAATCAATGCCACAACATACAAATCAGGTACCACCAGCAGAATCAGATGCCGCAGAATCCCAATCCCAACCAGGTTCCACAAGTAGCGCAAATCAAGCTCAGCAGTACAACCAGATACCTCAGGCGGTCAATCAGGGATATCAGGTGAACGAAGCGTCCCATCGGCTCAGAATCCTCAACAGTTTCAGCAAATCAGCAATATCAACAAAACCAAGTACCGCAACAGAATCAGCAAGCGCAGCCTCAAGGCCAGTACCAGAAATACGAACCGGTCAGCAATAATGTCGCCTCAAATGAAAAATCAGCGAACAAAGTTTAAAATTGTTTAAAACTTTCTTCATTTTGTTTAAATACACCAGGAAGCTTCATGACAAAAATTTGATCGTTTATTATAATCATTCCATAAAAAACAACGCCTACTTAATTAACCATTCCAATTGCTCTTGTGACTGGTTTTTCAAAGAAAATTATGAGTAGATAAAATGATATTTCAATTCTCTATTATTTATGTGTAATTCATGTTATTATTTTCTGTGAATAAATGTGATGTATGTATCTAGGTACAAAATTTATTTATTTTCCTCAATTTTTTGTCATTTTATTAGGTGTACAAAATGAAACTCAGCCACAGGTAAGTTTGAATTTTGTACATTTTAGCAGAGTTTCATTTTGTACACCTAGTAGTTCATTTTTTCAAAATTTTGAACATTTTAGGCGTTAAAGTCCATCCAAAGACCTTCTCCGTAAAGAAGGTTATTGAAGTATAACCATTAAGAAGGTTAATTTTTAAAGGCTTGTAAACCGTTACAGATATTGAAAAAATACACTAAATAAAATCTGTTGGAAATTTAATTCTCTTTAATTTTTATTCTATTCATTTTTTCTCTAGGACGCACTGTTTTCAAGATAAATTTATTTAAAAAAAATTATTTTCCGAAAATGGTGCATCCTAGAAAAAAAAGTACAAATTTATAGAGAATTAAATTTCCTACAATTTTTATTTATTAGGTGTACAAAATGAAACTCAGCCACAGGGTAAATTTGAATTTTGTAGATTTTAGCCGAGTTTCATTTTGTACACCTAATACGTTCCTTCAAACTGTCTTTCTTTAATCAAAAGGATAATTTGAACATCCCCTTCCTTGAAAAATGCAACCCTGCAAAGACGGAGGAAAGTATTCCGTCAAAGATTTTTAAGGAAACCTAGAGAGGGCTTATAAATAAGCACCTTCCTTTGATTGCCTTTCTGGAAATAAAGAGTATAACCTGTAGTCTATAACCTCTTTAGTGGGTTCCACCAATGAGAATGGAGGGACATGTTATTACATGGTCCTTGGATTCCACAAGAGAAAAAAAAAAAGATTTAAAAAAATTTTATTTATGGCAATTAAAAAATGCACCTTAATGCGAGGAACACTATTAAAACTATTTTCAACTAAAATACTCATTTATATACAAAGTTTTGAAAAGATATTAAAAAAAAAATGTATCAACCAACACAAAATTTGATTCAAAACAAAATCGCGAATTATTATTTTCTATCAAAAAAATATTCGCGACGGTATTATTAAAGAAATTTACTAGTCAGTCTTACTGCCAAATTTTAAAAACTACACAAAAAAATACTGATTAACTCACCGGGCGAACCTTTCTTATGTTTTGAATTTTGGCCAAATATATAAAAAAAATTTTGGACGGAGCAGAAAGGTTCATGAAGGTTGAATTTAACAAATTTTAGTATTTAAAAAAAAACTACACAGCACAAAACCGGATAAAACAGAAAAATTTTGATCAAAATTTTTTTCTGCTATGACTACAAATTAGGATGTCAAATATACAGCTAAAAAAATAAGCATGCAAAAAAAAAATGTCGAGTCCCAGAATTTGTACATAGCACCCTTAACAGAGAAAAAAAAACTATATAAAATCTAAAAAAAGAAAAACAAAATTCTAATTTTTGGTTATTGTAGTTAACTTTAAAAAAAAATTTCTCATTAGTTGTAATAATCTTACAAGAATATCACAATTCTAAAATCACATATGCCGAAGCATGTGAAAACTTAACAATAAATAAACCAGCGAGTGCTGATTTTAAAGCTTTTTGAGGTTATAAAAATGCTGTTTTGAAGGAATATGGACGGGACTGCGATCGACATTTTTGAAGTAGGAAGTAGTGAAGGGGGGGGGGAGGAGGAAGATTTCACTGCATGGTTTTGAACATGTCTTCAAGACTCGTCATTGTACCGGTGACAAGGCCGAGGACGCCGAAGGCGATGATGAAAATGTTTTTCCAGAGCATCCAGTTGAAACGGCCGAGTCCCTCATCCCAGTAAACCACAATCTCAATTACAGATGGAAACATGAGGCCCAAAACAGAAAGACAAAGGGCGCCCACAAGGGAGATAAGAGGTCCCAAATTCGGCACCGATGCAGCCACAATCACTAAAAAATTACAAAATTATAAAACCAAAAATAACCTCAAGTAGGCACAGCTGGACCTTCCATTATGAAAATGGCGTCCAAAGATGGTTATAAACCTTCTTAACCTTTGATATCAGACGATAACATTTTAAAAACATTGTAGGACGTAACTTTTTGTCCAACATATTCTTATTTTATTTTTGTTAATTAATATTTACCTGTGAAGATGACAAGGGAGATTCGAATAGTGTTTTCAGCAAGTACTGGACGTGCGGTAAACCTGTGTTTGACCGCTTTCCAGATGATTTCGATTGGCACATAGAATTGCAAAGCGTATGTCAAAAAAATGGCGACAGCTATCATCAATCTTGCTGCTAAGCCGAGCCTGGAATGATTTTTAATTTATATATTTTTATTAAATATTCCGATTTCTTACATGCTGCTTGGTAAGTTTCCGGATATGATCTCGTGTGTACTCTCCGTAGCGTAAGTAGCCGAAAAATCCGACGAAAACGTAAAGGAAGACGACGACAGCCATTCCGGTGTTGAGAACTCCCGGGCAACCAATGAAATGCGTTGGAGTCTTCATGTTGTTTTCCAAAGGCATCACCTATGGAAAAACAAAAGCTGCCAAGCTCAACTTAACTATAGATTCCAGTCGCATAATTTTGATATGCAACAAATGTAAAGCAGAAAATAAAATAGTCTGTAGTTAAACTCACCACCCCGATTCCTTCAAGAGCGAATATGGCAGTTCCGAAGAAAATCGGAAGAGTATGCAATGATGAAAAAGCAGGAACTGAATCCAAAGGTTTTATCTCTTGAAAAACGTAGTACATTATTATTCCTAAGCTTGTCGCTATTAAAATATTAGCAATCATTGAAAATGGAGCGAGGAACTTCAAATTTCGTATAAGATTCATAAGAATCAATAGCGGAAGAAGGCCGTATACACAATAGCTCAAACTGAGCTGTGGTATGTACTCATGAGCAACCTTAAATATAAAAGATTATAAAATTTAAAATATAAATTGACTTACTTCATATATATTCTTTGCTACGAATAAATTATACACACAGCAACATCCATGAGATCTATCACAAGGAACGAGTTGATAATAGCTCTAAAAAACAAAATTAAAATGAAGCCATGAAAATGACGAAAAGTTACCTTGAGAGAGTTGAAAACTTTCGTACGGCCGGAGGTCCGGCCATAAAGGCGACTTCGGCAACATCAGCGAAGCCAAGCGAAGGAACTTTCATCCGCCTGCAAAGTTTGTGCGAGCATTTGACGAGAATGTGGATGCAGTATGTGCATATGAGTCCGATCAAACATGTGGCGACAAGGCCGAAATATAGTCCAGCATTTGCAAATGCGAACGGCATCGCCAAAATCCCTGTACCGAGACTCCCTTTAAGCAAATGTATAAGAGTTTCGGCATCTCTGTAACAATATAGTAAAAAAAAATTTTTAAACAATAAAATCATACGTAGTCGGATGCTGTAACCGCCGATGTTCAAATGGGTTATATCCATGTTCAGGATCTTTCCCAGATAAATTGGCACCCGAGACAAGCGGTAAAGTCGACCCATTTGTCATCGAAGTTGGCACTCCATTTGAGTGGCATTTGTACCTAAAAAAAATATTAAATTAATACAAAATAAAAATCTATGTTTTATATTAGAAAGTAAAACAACGATGAAAGTTAGAATGTAAAATTTTAATTTTTTTAAGCCGAAATTTGAGCAGCGAAAGAATAGAATGCGCACACTCGATTTACCCGAAACATCAAAATATACCCGGGTCTTTCCAAGTGCTGTATCTCTATTGTTTTAGCCACAACCCTAAATTAAGAGAGAGAAGAAAAAAATACATAAAAGAAAATACTTTTTTTTTCCTAAATATTATTTTAAAAAAATTAAATACTTACTTCACAAGTACTAAGTCACCAAGTTCTGTCCTGGCTGTTCTTTTTTCTGGATCATATTCTGTGATTATCGGCCTCACCCCTTTACCCTGAAAAAAAATTAAGAAATTATTTTTTTACCCATGACTTACATGTCTCATTTTTAAATTTTATTTAATTAAAGGCATTTGGTTCGGAAAAGAATGATAATAATGTCAAGGAAGATGCATTATATACCCTTATCAGGTACTCTTAAATCAAGGACAAGTAATAAAGGAAAGAAGAAACAAATACACGGGGGCAACTTTCTTTATAACCAGAAAATTCTAACCTCAATTAGCAAGTTTTGACATGAAATCAAGCACAAATATTATTGGTCACTGATATACAGTTGGCAATACTGATGTATGACGTCTACGACTTCACGCCATTACAATGTGACATCGCAATTAATAGTCTAATCTTATTTGTAAAAAAGCTTAAAAGCCTAATTTATGTACAGAAGACTTATCAAACAGGAAAAATATGTCTGTCTGGTTACTTGTTTTTCTTTTTAGTATGATAATATCAAAAGATGACTTCAATAGAATGAACACACACTTGGTCTTTGTTTTATGCTTCAAAAAATCACATCAGGTAACCTTATTTTTATACATGTTTGTGCATGTTTTTAGCCGTTGTTTTTCATAAACAAATACGAAATCGTTCTAAAATAATCTTGGCGTCGGAAATTAAAATTTGAAATTTTTTGGCTCTTTTCCATTCGTGAATAAATCACATTAAATTAACCACATTGTTTTGTTCCAATTAGGTCAGCGTCCGAGAAAAATTTTTAAACAGTTTTTGTCCCAGATCACCGATTGGTTAGTACTTATTTAAGCCGCTAATTTTTGAAATATTAAAAACGCCTTTTTAAAAACTAGAAGTTTTCAGGAGATTGGAATAATTGAATAGAAGTCTTTCAACGTTTCTTTAATTGAATGGAGACGTACACGTTCTTATTAACTTCAATAGAAGTCAATTAAGACATCAACCCTCCGAAAAAAAATGTCGTTGTCCTTTTATTCTATTTAAAAGATACGTTTCATTGTTGAATTCGATTCTTTTTGACCTTCATTTTAAAGGATGAGACGTTTTTATTTTATTTAAAATGGTACGATTCATTTTTTTAAACATTCAGGTCGGGAGACAAGAGCCTTAATTCAATTTGGGCCTTATTTGATAATATCGACCTTCAAATCACTTGAGATAATAAATTTGTGCAGGATACGCGCTGAGATTGAGGAGGTTAAAAAAATGGAGTCAATGACGTCATAAATTAGAACTGTCTTGAACAGAAACACATAAAAATCGGCTCAAAATTATCTCTTTTGAGAAAAAAATCGATATAAATGGATAAAATTGAGGTTTTTTAGACCAAAAATGGTAAACCAAGAAGGATATTAGGTGTACAAAATGAAACTAACAGTAAATTTGAATTTTGTAGATTTTAGCCAAGTTTCATTTTGTACACCTAGTAGTTCATTTTTTCAAAATTTTAAACATTTTAGGCGATAAAGTCATCAAAAGTTGACCTTCTCCGTGTAAGAAGGTTATTGAAGTATAACCATTAAGAAGGTTAATTTTTAAAGGCTTGTAAATCGTAAACCGTTACAGATATTGAAAAAATGCACTAAATAAAATCTGTTGGAAATTTAATTCTCTTTAATTTTTATTCTATTATTTTTTCTTAGGACGCACTGTTTTCAAGATAAAATTTAAAAAAATTATTTTCCGAAAATGGTGCATCCTAGAAAAAAATAATTAAGTACAAATTTATAGAATTAAATTTCCTACAATTTTTATTTAGGTGTACAAAATGAAACTCAGCCACAGGGTAAATTTGAATTTTGTAGATTTTAGCCGAGTTTCATTTTGTACACCTAATACTTCCCCTCCTTAATACTTCCCCCTCCTATATTGTTCCTTCTCTTTAAAAAAGCTCCCGTCGCGGCCAGCTCCAACTACTCCTTTTTCATTTTAACCAAATTGTTTAGGATTATTTAAAACGCTTTTTTTGCACTCTCCATTGCCCTACTTGTCCGAAAGACCCATCAAAATAAATAGCGATAAAGCATAACTCACGCGTGTTTACATTCACTCGAGTGGAGGGACATGTGCCAAACCGAGTCCTGCCAATGGTGAAAGCCCTAAATAGCATTTGCGAGGAGAAAAATAAGAAAATATAAATAAGCGTTTTTTTTTTGTCGACCATTATAAACTCATTCAGGATTTACGGCGAAAAAAACAACAATCTTTAAAAAAACGCCCAAGGAAAAAAATGAAAAAATTTAAAAAATATAATTTTACTAATTTTTAAAACGTCCTTGGCTTATAGACGATTTATAATCGGTTCACGTTCCTACAATTATTAATAATTAAAAAAAGAAATCAACATAAATTTAAATAGAAGGTTAATAAACGCTAATTGTAAGTGGATATTGTTGAGAACGTTTTTATAGACTCGTTATATTTTTATGTTTCATCACCCCTAAACGTCCTACGCCCAATTCTATAAATAGACGACCACAAAACCGGATTTTTGATATCCGCGCTTTGATAATTCGGTAACCAAAGTCTCAAAAACGCGAAAGTTACGTGATATTCGGGGCATATGGTGTGAGATAACGCGACAATATGGGAGGAAAACGTGGGTGTTTAGGGTTAGGTTGGCAATACTGAATATATAATTGACACATTTTTGTGGATACACGTGAAACACACATGTAGGCACAAGGCCAAGACGGTTGGACGCCTGCGTTAATTTTGGAAAGATATTTCTAATTTACGTTTCGAAAAGGTCAGAGCTAAAAGAGATTTGCATTGGGCGTGGATGGTTTCGACACGCTTCACCGGCAACAATGGAGACTTCCTTAAATTTCAAAAAGATAAAAATTCAATTAAAAAATACACGGAAGTAAGGGCGCGTCCCTCACCTGGAGAAAATAAAAAAATTATTTCTTGCATAATTTTTAGTACACCCGACATTCCCATTCCTGGCGTTCCTAGAAGTACTGCTAACATAATTAAGGCTTAATAATCTTTCATTTAAAAAAAAAAAAAAAAAAAGATTTATAAAAATCGGTTCAGCCGTTTTTGAGGACTGAGCAGAAAATGACCTGAAGCTGGGACCGACGGGAAGTTTCTAAAAAAAATTTATTGGAAAACAAGTACTATTAGGTGTACAAAATGAAACTCAGCCCCAGGGTAAATTTGAATTTTGTAGATTTTAGCCGAGTTTCATTTTGTACACCTAGTTTCTCCGTGTAAGAAGGTTATTGAAGTGTAACCATTAAGAAGGTTAATTTTTAAAGGCTTGTAAATCGTAAACCGTTACAGATATTGAAAAAATGCACGAAATAAAATCTGTTGGAAATTTAATTCTCTTTAATTTTTATTATATTTTTTCTCTAGGACGCACTGTTTTCAAGATAAATTTATTTAAAAAAAAAAATTATTTTCCGAAAATGGTGCATCCTAGAAAAAAATAATTAAGAACAAATTATAGAGAATTAAATTTCCTACAATTTTTATTTATTAGATGTACAAAATGAAACTCAGCCACAGGGTAAATTTGAATTTTGTAGATTTTAGCCGAGTTTCATTTTGTACACCTAGTAGTTCATTTTTTCAAAATTTTGCACATTTTAGGCGTTTAAGTCCATCAAAAGTTGACCTTCTCCGTGTAAGAAGGTTATTGAAGGATAACCATTAAGAAGGTTAATTTTTAAAGGCTTGTAAATCGTAAACCGTTACAGATATTGAAAAAATGCACTAAATAAAATCTGTAGGAAATTTAATTCTCTTTAATTTTTATTCTATTCATTTTTTAAATAAAAATTTTAACTGAGAGCGCGGCGCGGTTATTATACACATGACGCAAGACATATCGAGCTTACATTTTAGCCAACCTTCTTCGCCTTGAAAAATTACAAGTTTTAAAAATTTCATATCCCTCCTTCGAACAAAAATAAATCTCAAAACCTGAATTTTAGCAACCACATTATTTCAAATTGACCACTTATTTTCGGTTTAATTTTTTTCCCAGAAAAGATGTCTTTCCTAGATGACAAGATTGCTTAAATAATTCTTTTTGTTTCGATATAAAATATAATTTCATAAAAAAGAAATTGAAGGTTCAATAGAAAGTTAATCGTTAACAAAACGTAAATAAAAGATAACATTTTATCAATAAAAAAAATGTTTCCAGGAAAAATAGGTTAAAAAACCGACGGCTTATCAATAAAAGTTGTATCTAGAATTTCGAAATTCGTAACCTACCTCTACTTGAGATAAAAAAAAGAAGTTCAAAAAAAGGGTTTTACAATTTTTTGGTCGATAATTAGGAAATATTAGGTGTACAAAATGAAACTCGGCTAAAATCTACAAAATTCAAATTTACCATCATTTTGTACACCTAATCATGTAGGAAATTTAATTCTCTATTTTGTACTTAATTATTTTTTTCTAGGATGCACCATTTTCGGAAAATAATTTTTAAAATAAATTTATCTTGAAAACAGTGCGCCCTAGAGAAAAAATGAATAGAATAAAATTAAAGAGAATTGAATTTCCAACAGATTTTATTTAGTGCATTTTTTCAATATCTGTAACGGTTTACGATTTACAAGCCTTTTAAAATTAACCTTCTTAATGGTTATACTTCAATAACCTTCTTACACGGAGAAGGTCAACTTTTGATGGACTTTAACGCCTAAAATGTTCAAAATTTTGAAAAAATGAACTACTAGTGTACAAAATGAAACTATCTACAAATTCAAATTTACCCTGTGGCTGAGTTTCTTTTGTACACCTAATAAATACACGAATTATTTGGTGAAAAGAGGGTCAAGATAGGACCAGTCTCTTTTTTCCAGAGACCATGGAGGGTATCACAATAACTTCTCTTTGAGGAAGTTAAAAAGAAAAACGTTAAGATTTTATAAAGCGTATTTCTAGATTGCAGACGATTTATTTTTTTACGCCGAAAAAAAAACGCTTCTCCTTGTTTGGCCTTTTTTTCCTTCTCTCTCCCTTGTTTTTGTAAACAAAAATATCATGGAAATCTTGTTTACTGTAAATCGAATTTTTTTGACCCAGTTTGTCAGAATACCGTGAGAAGGGATCCTCGGGAGAGATGTCCGAAATAATGGCCTCCTTGAAATACAGCTCGAGAACTTTCTACCTGAAAAAGACCAATTTCCAAGAAAAAAATTTTTTTTTCAGCGTGAGAATTAAATGCTCTCTCAAAAAATCAAGCTGATAAAATGACCAAAATCGATATTTTTAACTTATTTTTACTTTTAAAATAAACATTACCTACATTAATAAAAATATTTTTCATAGTTTAGAATGACAAAACTGATGACTAGGCGCAGATAATAAATGCATTGTTATGCTCGAAAAAAAAACTTTCCATTCATTTGTTTTATTTAGTTTATTTTTTTCTTCAACCAACGAAAGTGAGAATTTTTTTAAGCCAAGATTGTAAATCTTTAATTTTGGCCCTTTTTATCTCAATCACTCTAGAGTATTTTTTTTTTTTGTATCTACTGTGAGTGATAGTTGATGGAAATATTAGCTTGGTTCCAAACGCAGTTTGAAACTAATTTGAAACTCGTGGAGCATGCGCAGAAGGATCTTCATGTCAAATTTGACGTCAGATTACTTCAGATTTGACGGAAAACGACCGTCCGAATCCTTCTGCGCATGCTCCACGAGTTTCAAACTGCGGTTTGAAGTACGTTTGATGAGTTTTAGGCCCTTATTTATAAACGTGACTTGAAAATCTCCTTTCCTTATCCAAAAGTATACCTTGAATATCCCTTTTCCCTTGATAGAGAAAATCTAGGATTGTACCTCGAGGACTGCTTAAGGTTTTACCTTGAAAAAACGGAGGGAAATCGGAAGAACTCCTTTTCTTTGAAGGAAAAAATCAGGTTCATAAGACGTCAAGGAAATTTTGAAAAAAGGGATTCCTTTTTTTCTAATTAAGGTCTGATCAATGACGTCATGTGGTCATGAAATGGGTCACGGGAATCGGAAGTGATCACGGAAAAAGGACAGTTGTTTCCCTTGACCTTCGTTTATTTAGGTAAAAAAAAATTAAGGATGCCCGGGTATCTTATTTCAGGTATAAACGTTTGATGTACACCGGCGGTACCGTTAAACCCTAATAAGGATTAAAATACCACTATTATCCCTGTGATTATTAGGGTATTATGGTGAAAAAAGGTAGTATTTAGTAAAAATAAAGGTTTTTGTTGATTTTTAGCCGATTTTGTACACCTAGTAGTTCATTTTTTCAAAATTTTGAACATTTTAGCCGTTAAAGTCCATCAAAAGTTGACCTTCTCCGTGTAAGAAGGTTAATGAAGTATAACCATTAAGAAGGTTATTTTTAAAGGCTTGTAAATCGTAAACCGTTACAGATATTGAAAAAATGCACTAAATAAAATCTGCTGGAAATTCAATTCTCTTTAATTTTTATCTATTCATTTTTTCTCTAGGACGCACTGTTTTCAAGTATTTATTTTTAAAAAATTATTTTCCGAAAATGGTGCATTCTAGAAAAAAAATAATTAAGTACAAATTTAAGAAATTAAATTTCCTACAATTTTTATTATTAGGTGTACAAAATAAACTCAGTCACAGGGTAAATTTGAATTTTGTAGATTTTAGCCGAGTTTCATTTTGTTTTTAGTAAAATGTTGTGATAGGAAAGGTTTTCTTTGTTGATGTCGTTTTCTAGAGGCTGTTGACCTAAGAAAACGAGTTCGCATTAGCAAAATGTCAACTTTCTCGTCGTCACGATCTGTGGAAATTTTGTGCGAATTTCGGAGACATCAATGATGGAGTAAGAGATGCGTTTTAGGGTGGGTGGAGATTTCTGGCAAAAGGGGGTTTAACGAGGGGTTGGATGGAATTTTCCATTGAGAGAACCTGCCGCAATAATCAATAAACCCTCCCACGTGTATGCGAAAATCTAGGGGAAAAAAAAAGTTTGTAAACAAAAGATTTCGGCGAAGCTATAAATAGCCGGGGGGAAAAAACCAGTTTTCTTTGTTGATTTTTTTTCTTCCTTTTTTTTCGGTACACGGTGGGGTACAAAAATGTTGTCCTTTCGCATGAGGGTTCGTAAGGGGATCCTGTGACGTCATGGAAAAATACCGGGGGGATCCAGGACGCCAGGCAGGTGGACGCATGCGCGACCCAAAGGGTTCCTTTGGCGGAAAAAAAAATCCAAAATTAAACCCCCATAAAAAATTATAAATAAAAATTTTTTTTTATTTTAAAATTTTTTATGTATAAAAAAAGGTACTTACAGGAGGTTTATGCAAGGGTGCTGAATCTATGGGCTTTTTATTGTTTGACATTGTGGACTTGAGGTCGAGGAAGCACTGACTAAAACTGAATTGAGGGAAGAAGCGGACGTCTCATTCTCCCCCTCCACCGTTTTTTTCGTCTCTCACATGCTTCATTGGAGTAAGGACAAGGCTTAGTGGGCGGGAGAGGGGAACGATTTTCGCCAGAAGGTGTAAATTTTTGACAACAAAAGAGTTGAGAGAGGGGGAGAAAAAAAAAAAAAAATTCGCGTCGCAGCCTTTAAAAAAAGAGAATGGTCATGAAGTACTAGTTTGAAGAGATTCCAACGAAAACTTCCTTATTGAGAAGGAACAATATAGAAGGGAAAAATATTAAGGAGGAGAAGTATAGGGAGGGGAAAGGATAAAGGAGGAGAAGTTTAAGGAGGTGGAAGTATAAAGGAGAAGAAGTTTTAGGAGGGGGAAGTATAAAGGATGAGAAGTTTAAGGAGGGGGAAGTATAAAGGAGGGAAAGTTTAAGGAGAGAGATTTTCGTTTAAGGCTGCGACACGTCAAATCGTCAAAAATCATGTAAAAACTACGGTTTCTTACTCAAAAAGCGATTTATTAGGTGTACAAAATGAAACTCGGCTAAAATCTACAAAATTCAAATTTACCCTGTGGCTGAGTTTCATTTTGTACACCTAATAAATAAAATTGTAGGAAATTTAATTCTCTATTTTGTACTTAATTATTTTTTTCTAGGATGCACCATTTTCGGAAAATATTTTTTTTTAAATAAATTTATCTTGATAACAGTGGGTCCTAGAGAAAAAATGAATAGAATAAAAATTAAAGAAATTGAATTTCCAACTGATTTTATTTAGTGCATTTTTTCAATTCTGTAACGGTTTACGATTTACAAGCCTTTAAAAATTAACCTTCTTAATGGTTATACTTCAATAACCTTCTTACACGGAGAAGGTCAACTTTTGATGGACTTTACGCCTAAAATGTTCAAAATTTTGAAAAAATGAACTACTAGGTGTACAAAATCGGCTAAAATCTCAAAATTCAAATTTACCCTGTGGCTGAGTTTCATTTTGTACACCTAATAAAATAAATGTTTTTTTTTTTCTCACTAAAAAAGGCAGGAAAATTTGTCAAAATCATCTAAAAACTAAGGTGCGATTTAAAAAGCTTTCTGAAAAACCAGCGGAATTTTTTTTTTTTTCTCGAAAAGCAAGAAAAACTAATAGCTTTGTTCTAACCGAAGTTTGAAACTCCTGGAGCATGCGCAGAATGACGTCTTTGACGTAGAAGACTTCAGCTTTGACGGACAAACGATTTGAACGACGTTATTTGACGTCCAATTCTGCGCATGCTCCAGGAGTTTCAAACTGTGGTGGAACAAAGCTAATCTAAATAAAACTGAGGGTTCTCTCTCAAAAGTGATTAGAAATGCTCTCTCAAAAAGCATTAAAAAAATGTAGTTTCTCCCAAAAAAGAGCGAGAAAAATTCGCAAAATTATTTAAAATTAAGGTTTAAGCGCTGCGGCCTAACCGTTGGTCTGTTTTCACCAAATTTTCACCAAATACTCCATTAATTTTTTATTCAGCTTAAAAAGTGAGTTTCGTCATTTTTTTCCAAGTTATCTATCGTCAAGTTATTTTTCCAATTTTTTATTTATTTTAATTTTTTAAGTTTTTTTTACCTTAAGATCCAAAATCCTCCGAATATGAATTCTTCTTTCACAGAAAATTTCACAATCATAAAAAAAAATCTTATCTAAATTGATTTTTTTTTTAAATTAAGTAATTCGACCTCCCGTAAATAATGGTTGACTTTGTTTAACGATAAAAAACTTTAGGGTAAATATTTTATTTTAAATATCTTTTTATTGAGGGTATTTTATTGAAAGAAAAAAAAAACTAACTCAATATTTTAGTTCGAATTTAAAAATGACGCTATACGCATTATCAGCAAGTTTACTGTCTGGGTCCTTGAAGTTTCGAATTTTTTCAAGTTTTATCGGACCGAAAATAGCTTAAAATAGAAAATTTTTTTGTTTTACTTTTTGAAGAGGGAATGTCGAGAAGATTCGTTTTCTCAGACGGAAATTATTCAAACGTGATTCGCCTTGAAAATTTTGAAAAGGAAAACAAAAATTTTTTTAACAACTTGAAGGCCCCAAAATGCAAAAGCGTTTTAATCTCCATCACAAAATGTAAGTAATAACACTAATTTTGTTCCAACCGCGGTTTGAAACTCATAGAGCATGCGCAGAAGGATTTGGATATCTTTGACGTCAGAAGACTTCAGTTTTCATGGACAAACGATTTGAACGAAGTCTATTTTGACGTACAAATCCTTCTGCGCATGCTCCAGGAGTTTCAAACCAGTTTCTACCACTAATTTTGTTCCAACCGCGGATTGAAACTCATAGAGCATGCGCAGAAGGATTTGGATATCTTTGACGTCAGAAGACTTCAGCTTTGACGGACAAACGATTCGAACGACGTCTATTTTGACGTACAAATCCTTCTGCGCATGCTCCAGTATTTGGTAGTATTTGGCTCCAGTATAATCAGTATTTGGTGAAAATTTGGTGAAAACCAGACCAACGGTTAGGCCGCAGCGCTTAAACCTTAATTTTTAAATAATTTTGCGAATTTTTCTCGCTCTTTTTTGGGAGAAATTACATTTTTTAATGCTTTTTGAGAGAGCATTTCCAATCACTTTTTGAGAGAGAAACCTCAGTTTTATTTAGATTAGCTTTGTTCCAACCGCAGTTTGAAACTCGTGGAGCATGCGCAGAAGTCGCGCAGAAGTTTGGACGTCAAATTAGACGTCGTTCAAATCGTTTTTCCATCAAAGCTGAAGTCTTCTGACGTCAAATTTGACGTACAAATCCTTCTGCGCATGCTCCAGGAGTTTCAAACCAGTTTCTACCACTAATAAATTTGTTCCAACCGCGGTTTGAAACTCATAGAGCATGCGCAGAAGGATTTGGACATTAAATTTGACGTCAGAAGACTTCAGTTTTGATGGACAAACGATTCGAACGACGTCTATTTTGACGTACAAATCCTTCTGCGCATGCGCCAGTATTTGGTAGTATTTAGCTCCAGTGTAATCAGTATTTGGTGAAAATTTGGTGAAAACCAGACCAACGGTTAGGCCGCAGCGCTTAAACCTTAATTTTTAAATAATTTTGCGAATTTTTCTCGCTCTTTTTGGGAGAAATTACATTTTTTAATGCTTTTTGAGAGAGCATTCCCAATCAATTTTTGTGAGAGAACCCTCAGTTTTATTTAGATTAGCTTTGTTCCAACCGCAGTTTGAAACTCCTGGGGCATGCACAGAAGGATTTGGACGTCAAATTAGACGTCGTTCAAATCGTTTGTCCATCATAGCTGAAGTCATCTGACGTCAAGTTTGACGTACAAATCCTTCTGCGCATGCTCCAGGAGTTTCAAACTGGAACAAAGCTAATCTAAATAAAGCTCAGGGTTCTCTCTCAAAAAGCGATTCGAAAAGCTCTCTCAAAAACCAATAAAAATGTAGTTTCTCCCCAAAAAGAGGAAGAAAAAATTCGCAGAATCTGGCAAAAATTAAGGTTTCTCTTAAGCGCTCCGGCCTAACCGTTGGTCTAAAATTCACCAAAAAAAAAAAAATTTTTTTTTTCTAGTTTTCACTTAAAGTTTTTCCTACTTTTTTGATTCAGCTAAAAAAGTGAGTTTGATGATGTCAAGCTTGAAATACTATTTTAAAAAATGAAAGAATTCTTCGCTCTAGCCAGACTTTTATTTTAGAAAAAAAGAGATTCCCAGAACGAGACAATATAAAAAAAATTTAGGTCACGGTTTTTACGATGACATATTTAAAAAAAAAATTGCGTTGAATTTATCAACTGATCGGTCAAGAGGTTTATTCAAAAATTAATTATTTATAAGTTACAATTTTTTTTAAATAAAGAGTTTTGTTGAAATGACATTTAACAATGAGGATGAACTATGGTGTCATTATTTTCTCGACTTTATGTCGTCGTAATTCTAATAATAACTGCGTTCTGCAATCTAGATAAATCACGTTCAGTTGAAACGTAAAATAGAGTAAGCTGAGGCACTTTTATATTAGGTGTACAAAATGAAACTCGGCTAAAATCTACAAAATTCAAATTTACCCTGTGGCTGAGTTCATTTGCACACCTAATAAATAAAAATTGTAGGAAATTTAATTTTCTATAAATTTGTACTTAAATATTTTAACTTCCTCAAGAAGTTACTGTGATACCCTCCGACCCCCTGTTACTAGAAAAGGGTCTTCCAGACCCCGTAGGATAAATCTGATAAGTGATCTTTGCCGATCCTGACTTTGTCTGTGGTGCCGGCCGTCCGGCCGTCCGGCCGTCCGTCGCCACTTTTTCCGGAACACTTCACGGCCGCAATTTTCATCCGATCTTCACCAAATTTATACACAAGCTTCCTTTCACAGAAATCTTGAAAATGACGAGAGCTTTTTTCGAAATTTTTCAAAATGGCGGAGATATGACTGTTCAAAGATTTAAAATGAGCGCTGTGGGCGTACTGTTGGTCCGATCTTCACCAAATTTTCACTAAACATTCCTTGAATTATTTAAAAATTTTCCATGTTTTTAAAATTTTAATTTTCCAAAATTTTTTTTACTTAATTTTTCTAGGCAGAAATGTGAGTCACTTCGCCGGCTCGAGGGCGGCCTCTCTTTGGCTAACCGTACTGAATTTCTACCTTGATATAAAATTTTCAAAATAATTTTTTTTTTTTTTTTTTTTAACTTCCTCAAGAATTTTTTAACGGAAAATAAAATGGCGATTTATTAGGTACTTAATTTTTATTTTTTTTTTCAAAAAACAGAAAACGAACAACAAAAATACCTAAAATTTCTAACTTCCTCAAGACTTACTGCGATACCCACCAAATTTATTTCACAACTTTTACAAAAATTTAGTTCTCCTACTTAATACTTCCTCCTCCTGTATCCTTGAGGAAGTTATCGTTGGAAGCTCTTCAAACCGGAACTTTTTCTAGGATGCACCATTTTCGGAAAATAATTTTTTTTTTTTTTTAAATTTATCTTGAAAACGGTGCGTCCTAGAGAAAAAATGAATAAAATAAAAATTAAAGAGAATTAAATTTCCAACAGATTTTATTTAGTGCATTTTTTCAATATCTGTAACGGTTTACGATTTACAAGCCTTTAAAAATTAACCTTCTTAATGGTTATACTTCAATAACCTTCTAACACGGAGAAGGTCAACTTTTGATGGACTTTAACGCCTAAAATGTTCAAAATTTTGAAAAAATGAACTACTAGGGGTACAAAATGAAACTCGGCTAAAATCTACAAAATTCAAATTTACCCTGTGGCTGAGTTTCATTTTGCACACCTAATAAATAAAACTTGTAGGAAATTTAATTCTCTATAAATTTGCACTTAATTATTTTTTTCTAGGATGCACCATTTTCGGAAAATAATTTTTTTAAAAATAAATTTATCTTGAAAACAGTGCGTCCTAGAGAAAAAATGAATAGAATAAAAATTAAAGAGAATTAAATTTCCAACTGATTTTATTTAGTGCATTTTTTCAATATCTGTAACGGTTTACGATTTACTAGCCTTTAAAAATTAACCTTCTTAATGGTTATACTTCAATAACCTTCTAACACGGAGAAGGTCAACTTTTAATGGACTTTAACGCCTAAAATGTTCAAAATTTTGAAAAAATGAACTACTAGGGGTACAAAATGAAACTCGGCTAAAATCTACGAAATTCAAATTTACCCTGTGGCTGAGTTTCATTTTGTACACCTAATAACACTTAGTTCGACTTTTTGGTGGAAGAAAGATGGATTTTTATAGGCAGATTTTTAGGCTTTTGGGACCTAGCCTCCTCGTTAGTCTGGTTAACTTACTTTTTCTGGGTTTTGGATAGTTTTTCTCGATTTTCTGGTTAAAAAAAAAAAAGGTTTCTGGAAATTTCTTTGCAGTCTAGCCACCCGTCTAGCTGTCCGGAAAAGGTCTGTGAATTTTAATGCAGTTTTGCTATTAGGTGTACAAAATGAAACTCAGCCACAGGGTAAATTTGAATTTTGTAGATTTTAGCCTAGTTTCATTTTGTACACCTAGTTTCTCCGTGTAAGAAGGTTATTGAAGTATAACCATTAAGAAGGTTAATTTTTAAAGGCTTGTAAATCGTAAACCGTTACAGATATTGAAAAAATACACTAAATAAAATCTGTTGGAAATTTAATTCTCTTTAATTTTTATTCTATTCATTTTTTCTCTAGGACCCACTGTTTTCAAGATAAATTTATTTTAAAAAAAAATTATTTTCCGAAAATGGTGCATCCTAGAAAAAAAATAATTAAGTACAAATTTATAGAGAATTAAATTTCCTAAAAGTTTTATTTATTAGGTGTACAAAATGAAACTCAGCCACAGGGTAAATTTGAATTTTGTAGATTTTAGCCTAGTTTCATTTTGTACACCTAGTAGTCCATTTTTTCAAATTTTAAACATTTTAGGCGTTAAAGTCAATCAAAAGTTGACCTTCTCCGTGTAAGAAGGTTATTGAAGTATAACCATTAAGAAGGTTAATTTTTAAAGGCTTGTAAATCGTAAACCGTTACAGATATTGAAAAAATGCACTAAATAAAATCTGTTGGAAATTTAATTCTCTTTAATTTTTATTCTATTCATTTTTTCTCTAGGGCGCACTGTTTTCAAGATAAATTTATTTTTAAAAGAAATTATTTTCCGAAAATGGTGCATCCTAGAAAAAATAATTAAGTACTTTATAGAGAATTAAATTTCCTACAATTTTTATTTATTAGGTGTACAAAATGAAACTCAGCCACAGGGTAAATTTGAATTTTGTAGATTTTAGCCGAGTTTTATTTTGTACACCTAATACATTATATTTTTGCAACTAAACCTAAATTACCTAGAAAATTGGCAAAACAATAGTAATTCCTAGACGAAAATTATTATTCAAAACACGCTGTAAAGAATCGCAAAAAAAATTAATTATGAACGTATCGAATTCAGACTGGATAACATTGACTCATTTTCGATGGGGAAACACAGTAAATGAATATCTTGGAAAATAACCTTTAAAAAAAAATTTATTCCCAGGGTTTTTCCTATTATCTTCCCTAAGTTTTTGAGGGCCAAATGCCACTATTTAAAAAAATCCTCAAAAGGTACATTTTTTCTGAAACATTTAAACCCTTTTTAACAAAGAAAAATATAAAACGCGCCGAGCATAATTTTGTGTTTTTCTATACTTTATTAGGAGACACGATTCATTTTGTTATTCATCCACATTCTTCCCTAAATCGAAAAATTACCGCAATCCCCGCCATTTAAGATTGTGGAGGCGGTGAATCTCGACCCAGAATGTCAAGGTTGAATGAAAATAAAGTGAGAGAAAATAGAGTTTCAGTTTTAAATTTTGACATTTGTTAAAAAAAAATTGTTTGTATGCGAGTTCGTGAGGGAGAAAACGTGAACCTGGCGCTTTTTCTCTCTCTCCATTTTTTTTTTTTTTTTCGTCAAACGGTTCCCTCCTTTGGCCTTGACCGTGTGGTAACTGCGCAATTTTCATCCGAGCCCTCCATCGAACGCTTTAAGTGCGAGGAAAAATCATTTATACCTATAACCAGAGTAGGGTATAATCGTAATCATAACTACGATTACGATCATAATTATGTGGACTACGGACGGCCACAGGCAACCTTACGATCAGCAAATCTTTTAACTTCCTCAAGAAGTTACTGTGATACCCTCCGACCCCCTGTTACTAGAAAAGGGTCTTCCAGACCCCGTAGGATAAATCTGATAAGTGATCTTTGCCGATCCTGACTTTGTCTGTGGTGCCGGCCGTCCGGCCGTCCGGCCGTCCGTCGCCACTTTTTCCGGAACACTTCACGGCCGCAATTTTCATCCGATCTTCACCAAATTTATACACAAGCTTCCTTTCACAGAAATCTTGAAAATGACGAGAGCTTTTTTCGAAATTTTTCAAAATGGCGGAGATATGACTGTTCAAAGATTTAAAATGAGCGCTGTGGGCGTACCGTTGGTCCGATCTTCACCAAATTTTCACTAAACATTCCTTGAATTATTTAAAAATTTTCCATGTTTTTAAATTTTAATTTTCCAAATTTTTTTTACTTAATAATTTTTCTAGGCAGAAATGTGAGTCACTTCGCCGAGGGCGGCCTCTCTTTGGCTAACCGTACTGAATTTCTACCTTGATATAAAATTTTCAAAAATTTTTTTTTTTTTTTTTTGTTTAACTTCCTCAAGAATTTTTTTAACGGAAAATAAAATGGCGATTTTATTAGGTACTTAATTTTAACTTCCTCAAGAAGTTACTGTATACCCTCCGACCCCTGTTACTAGAAAAGGGTCTTCCAGACCCCGTAGGATAATCTGATAAGTGATCTTTGCCGATCCTGACTTTGTCTGTGGTGCCGCCGTCCGGCCGTCCGGCCGTCCGTCGCCACTTTTTCCGGAACACTTCACGGCCGCAATTTTCATCCGATCTTCACCAAATTTATACACAAGCTTCCTTTCACAGAAATCTTGAAAATGACGAGAGCTTTTTTCGAAATTTTTCAAATGGCGGAGATATGACTGTTCAAAGATTTAAAATGAGCGCTGTGGGCGTACCGTTGGTCCGATCTTCACCAAATTTCACTAAACATTCCTTGAATTATTTAAAAATTTTCCATGTTTTTAAAATTTTAATTTTCCAAAATTTTTTTTACTTAATAATTTTTCTAGGCAGAAATGTGAGTCACTTCGCCGGCTCGAGGGCGGCCTCTCTTTGGCTAACCGTACTGAATTTCTACCTTGATATAAAATTTTCAAAATAATTTTTTTTTTTTTTTTTGTTTAACTTCCTCAAGAATTTTTTTTAAACGGAAAATAAAATGGCGATTTATTAGGTACTTAATTTTTATTTCTTATTTTTATGTTCTCCTACTTAATACTTCCTCCTCCTGTATCCTTGAGGAAGTTATCGTTGGAAGCTCTTCAAACCGGAACTTTAACTTCCTTAAAGAAGTTATTGCGATACCCTCGACGTCGGGTTTTTGGGGAAGGGTCTTCCAGACCCCGGAGGGTCAAATCGAATATTGATCTTTACCGATCTCAACTTTGTCTGTTGTTCCGGCCGGCCGTAGCATTTTTTTTCCGGAACACTTTACGGCCACAGTTTTCATCCGATTTTCTCCAAATTTTTACACAAATTTCTTTAGCCGGTGAAGAAGAATG
Organism: Orius insidiosus; assembly: GCA_014119065.1. NCBI lineage: Eukaryota > Metazoa > Arthropoda > Insecta > Hemiptera > Anthocoridae > Orius > Orius insidiosus. The sequence continues at coordinate 50,037 of JACGAQ010001091.1, read as the reverse complement.
TAACGAGGGGGATTTTTGAATTTCGAAAAATGGCGGAGATATGTCTGTTTGAAATTTTAAAAAATTCGCTGCGGCCGAACCGTTAATCCGATTTCACCAAATTTTCACCAATTACTCCTTATATTTTTTAAGAATTTTTGGTGCAAAAAAATTGCCACTTTTAATTACTATTTTTATTAGTAGGGAGAAATTTCGTACTTCTACCCTTTACGAGAGGCACATCCCTAGGCCAAAGAGCCCATTATTTCTACCTTGACACTTAAAAAATTTTTCGAAAAAAGAACTTAGAAAATTTTTCAAAAAAAAAAAAAAAGAAAAGAAAAAGAAAGAAAAACCCGGAAAATTTTTCGAAAAAAAAAAAAGGAGAACCCGGAAAATTTTCGAAAAAAACTTTGAAAATTTTTTTAGGACAAAAAAACTTAGAAAATTTTTCAAAAAAAAGAACTTAGAAAATTTTTCGAAAAAAAAAAAAAGGAAAACCCGGAAAATTTTATACTTTCCCTCCCTACTATCCCCTTCCTTTATACTTCCTACTCCGTTATACTTCCCACTCCGTATACTTCCCCCTCCGTTATACTTCCCCATCCGTTATACTTCCCCCTCCGTTATACTTCCCCCTCCGTTATAATTCCCCCTCCGTTATACTTCCCCCTCCGTTATACTTCCCCCTCCGTTATACTTCCCCTCCCATATACTTCCCCCTCCGTTATACTTCCCACTCCGTTATACTTCCCCCTCCGTTATACTTCCCCTCCCATATACTTCCCACTACGTTTTACGTCCCCTCCGTTATACTTCCCTCTCCGTTATAATTCCCCCTCCTATATTGTTACTTCTCTTTAAGGAAGTTCCCGTCGGGGCCAGCTCCAGACTAGTACTTTTTATCCACAGGTCTTTTGAGAAAAAAATATATGTATGATTTTTTGAGAAAATAGTTGAAAAGTACTAGTTTGAAGAGCTTCCCACGAAAACTTCTTTCAGAGAAATAACAATATAGGAGGGGGAAGTATTAAAGAGTGGAATTATAAAGGAGGGGGAAGTATTAAGAGTGGAAGTATAAAGGGGGGAAGTATTAAAGAGTGGAAGTATAAAGGAGGGGAAGTATTAAAGAGTGGAAGTATAAAGGAGGGGAAGTATTAAGAGTAAGTATAAGAGGGGAAGTATTAAAGAGTGGAAGTATAAAGGAGGGGGAAGTATTAAAGAGTGGAAGTATAAATGAGGGGGAAGTATAACGGAGGGGAAGTATAATCATTTATATAACCGGAGTCGGGCATAATCGTAATCATAACTATTACAGTATCATATCAGTAGTTAACTCCCTGGCAACCTTACTATGTATCAGTAAATATTTCACCGGTCTTTTGTGAAAAAAAATTATGATTTTTTGAGAAAATCGTTGAAAAGTACTAACAATATAGAAAGGGGAAGCAATAAAGAGGGGAAGTATAACTGAGGGGGAAGTATAAAGGAGGGGATGTATAATGGAGGGCGAAGTATAACGGGGGTGAAGTATAAAGGAGGAGAAGTATAAAGGAGGGAACTGGGAAGTATAAAGGAGGGGATGTATTATGGAGGGCGAAGTATAAAGGAGGGAAGTATAACGGAGGGGGAAGAATAAAGGAGGGGAATTATAAAGGTGGGGAAGTATAAAGGAGGAAAAGTATAACGGAGGGGTAGGGGAAGTATAAAGAAGGGGAAGCATAACAATAATTTATAAGTATCAAGGTAGAAATAATGGGATTTTAGCACAAGGAAGGTCCCTCTCGTAACCTGGAAGTATGAAATTTCTCCCTACTAAAATGATAATTTTTTTACATCAAAAATTCATAAAAAATATAAGGAGTAATTGGTGAAAATTTGGTAACAATCGGACAAACGGTTCGGCCGCAGCGAATTTTTTAAAATTTCTAAGAGACATATCTCCGCCATTTTTTCGAAATTCAAAAATTTCGTTAGTATGTACTGACTAAAGAAAATTTGTGAAGAACTGGTGCAATTCGGGTGCAAACTGTGGCCGTAAAGTGTTCCGGAAAAAAATGCTACGGCCGGACGGCACCACAGACAAAGTTGAGATCGGTAAAGATCAATATTCGATTTGACCCTCCGGGGTCTGGTAGACCCTTCCCCAAAGACCCGATGGTATCACAATAATTTCTTTAAAGAAGTTAAAGAAAAAAAAATTGCTGGAAAATCATATATTTGATGATTCTGATTCGAAAGTAGGGAATTCTTCTTTCGTTGGGACTTCTCTTCGAAATTTTTCCTTAAGAAGTTTGATGACCTGATCGATCCGCGTGGTGAGGACGACTTTGATAAAACATGAAAATGTGATAAGAGTGAAATCGAAAGTTGAGTGACGCCATATCGAAGAAGCTGCCTCTCCGGCTTCTCATAGTTCAAATTGAAACAAATATCAAGGTAAAACCTAAACCAAAAATCAAAGAAACGTATTAGGTGTACAAAATGAAACTCGGCTAAAATCTACAAAATTCAAATTTACCCTGTGGCTGAGTTTCATTTTGTACACCTAATAAATAAAAATTGTAGAAATTTATTTTCTATAAATTTGTACTTAATTTTTTTTTTTTCTAGGATTTTCGGAAAAAATTTTTTTTTAAATAAATTTATCTTGAAAACAGTGCGTCCTAGAGAAAAAATGAATAGAATAAATTAAAGAGAATTAAATTTCCAACAGATTTTATTTAGTGCATTTTTCAATATCTGTAACGGTTTACGATTTACAAGCCTTTAAAAATTAACCTTCTTAATGGTTATACTTCAATAACCTTTTACACGGAGAAGGTCAACTTTTGATGGACTTTAACGCCTAAAATGTTCAAAATTTTGAAAAAATGAACTACTAGGTGTAAATGAAACTCGGCTAAAATCTACAAAATTCAAATTTACCCTGGGGCTGAGTTTCATTTTGTACACCTAATAAAAAAAAACTCACCTGAATCCGATCAAATTGAGAATGATGATGGCAAGAAGAATGCGCAGTACTTCCATCGTGTATTCCATGAAAAACGATGGAAAGTGTGACAATACGATGCTAGTTTTCAAATAGACCAAAAATCCGACCATATAAGGGCATACGATTTCTCCAAATCTTTCTATGTAGGTTAAATCTACATTGACGAAATCTTCACTGTAGCCTATACTTTGGAAAGAGGTAAAAAGCAAAATGACGAAAAAGAAGCTGTAGTATAAGTCGGTCTTCTTGGGAAAGTTACTCTGGACGTTTTTCTTATCGTAGACAAACCAGGAGATGTACAAGGCGACCAGACAGAATAAAGACATTGATTCATAATCGATTGAGAATAACAAAAAAGGTGCCACTGTTACAATGACAAGTTGTTTGATTCTATTCAGGTTATCGTCGCCTCCGGTCAATGGTATTAGAACCTAAAACTCCCAAAATCCAAAGGAAGCAGCATTTAATGATTTTTTTGATGACCATATTAGTCAATACAAGGGTCGTCAAAAAGTGAAGAAGGCAGAAAGTCATTGTGACGAAATCTCTATATTTTTTAAGCATAAAAAACAAGCAGGCTGCACCTCCTGAGAACCATAATGCTCCGCCGATGTTGAGAAGGACGAAACTTCCATCGGGGATTTTCGGAACGAATGTCAATATTATGAAAAGAATGCCCGACACGGAGGAAACGGACAATAGCGTCAAATCCCAGTGAATGACCGCTCCGCGTATAGTGTAGAACATCATAACAAAAAAGAATCCTGTAAAGATCAAAAAGCGACTTCTGATCGACCAAAAGACAAACTCGGAAAGCGTCACTACCAAAACGAAACCCGCCAATGACGTCACATATTCGAATTCTTCAAATCCCCCAGTGCCTTCAAAATAGAGACTTTATCGAAAATTAACCTCCATATTATCAACGGGAGTACGAAATACAAGACTGCTCTCGTTGGCAAATCATGCGCCATGACATACAGCAAAGAAGCAAAACATAAAATGATAAAATACGTGTTAAACTTAGGCATATTCTTTTGTTTCTCATATTTTTTAGCCGCTATTAAATACAATTTTAAATAATACATAGACAGAAGGAATAACCATCCTAAATAGGTTATGAAACCTAAATACAAAACGATATTCTGATTGAAAGCCTTCGATGTATTAATTATAAAAATGTACTCATTCATATTCATTTTTTCAAGGCTTTCATCATTGATGAATAAGCTGTAAGTAATTGGATTTGCCTGTAGTAAAGTTTGGCCAATGATTTCATATGAAGGAGGCTACATATTGTGTAGTTTGGTGGTACGCCGATAGATTTTTTTAAAAACTTATAACCCAAATTTGAGACAATTAAAGCGTTTAAGTCAGCCTGTTTTATATCGTAAGATGCATGTTTGATTCCGGGGCCCCAGACTAAATAATCGCGTGCGCAGTTTTTTAATTTTTTCGAGATTACTACGTACAGTGTGGAGTTATCGAAATTGAGTTTTTCGATGTCTGTTTCGAGGATGGAGAATGTCTCGTTTTTGTTTGTGTCGAAGATTTTCTCTTCTTTTCTGTAGTAGAGGAAGTCTAAAGGGCCTTTTGTGATGCCGTGGAAAAGTGCGGAGAGGCCTTTGCAGTCTTCGTGGTCGGCGTAGGTCTCGCCGTAGACGCCGAGTTCCATTTTCGATTTGGTCGTTGAGCTCGCGTTCATGAGGTTGAAGCCCGCGGAGAGGACGAGGACGGCTCGCGAAGATCTTCTGGCGTCCTGGCACCTCTCTTCGCTTTCGTAATTCACCCGTAGGTAAACGTCTACCGCGAAATACAACAAAACCGTCTGCACCAAAACCGAGAATAGCTCAATTTTCCACATTTTTTTTTCAATTTAACAAAATAAATCTAATAAAAAAAATTCAAATCAGATGGCAAACAATTTTAACTTCGCTTAAAGAAGATATTGTTTTACTCTCCACGTCGGGTTTTTGGGGAAGGGTTTCCACCCGTAGGGTGAATTCGAATATGGATCAATACCGATCTCAACTCTGTCTGTAGTGCCGGCCGGCCGTAGCATTTTTTTTTCCGAAACCCTTTACTGCCATTTTTCAACCGATTTTCACCTTTTTACACAATCTTCCTCAAAAAGAAAATGATGTTTTTTGAATTTCGAAAAATGTCGGAGATTTGTATTGATATGTTAGTGTACAAAATGAAACTCAGCCACAGGTAAATTTGAATTTTGTAGATTTTAGCCGAGTTTCATTTTGTACACCTAGTAGTCCATTTTTTCAAAATTTTAAACATTTTAGGCGTTTAAGTCCATCAAAAGTTGACCTTCTCCGTGTAAGAAGGTTATTGAAGTGTAACCATTAAGAAGGTTAATTTTTAAAGGCTTGTAAATCGTAAACCGTTACAGATATTGAAAAAATGCACTAAATAAATCATTGGAAATTTAATTCTCTTTAATTTTTATTCTATTCATTTTTGCTCTAGACGCACTGTTTTCAAGATAAATTTATTTTAAAAAAATTATTTTCCGAAAATGGTGCATCCTAGAAAAAATAATTAAGTACAAATTTATAGAGAATTAAATTTCCTACAATTTTATTTATTAGGTGTACAAAATGAAACTCAGCCACAGGGTAAATTTGAATTTTGTAGATTTTAGCCGATTTTCATTTTGTACACCTAGTAGTCCATTTTTTCAAAATTTTAAACATTTTAGGCGTTAAAGTCAATCAAAAGTTGACCTTCTCCGTGTAAGAAGGTTATTGAGGTATAACCATTAAGAAGGTTAATTTTTAAAGGCTTGTAAATCGTAAACCGTTACAGATATTGAAAAAATGCACTAAATAAAATCAGTTGGAAATTTAATTCTCTTTAATTTTTATTCTATTCATTTTTGCTCTAGGACGCACTGTTTTCAAGATAAATTTATTTTAAAAAAATTATTTTCCGAAAATGGTGCATCCTAGAAAAAAATAATTAAGTACAAATTTATAGAGAATTAAATTTCCTACAATTTTTATTTATTAGGTGTACAAAATGAAACTCAGCCACAGGATAAATTTGAATTTTGTAGATTTTAGCCGAGTTTCATTTTGTACACCTAATATTTGAAATTTAGAAAATTCGCTGGTCCGATTTTCACCAAATATTGCTTTCGTTTTTATGAATTTTTTGTAATAAAAAAATTTAAAAAAGTTTTTTTAGTAGGGAAAAATAATTTGATTTTTCTACTCTCTGCGTAAGAGACAACCCTTGGTAGATAGCCCATTATTTCCACCTTGATTGCTGAAAAAAATTTTAGTTTTTTTAAAAACAATTTTTCGATTTAAAAAAAAACTGCAAAATTCGGGGAAAAATCTTAAAAAATTAAAATAAAAAATACTTGGAAAATTTTTCTAAATTTAAAAATACTTGAAATTTACTTCTCCTCCTTTATACTTCCCCCTCCGTTCATTCACCACTGTAATACTTCCCCCTCCTATATTGCTCCTTTCTCTCTAAAGTTGAAGTTTTCCGTTGGAAGCTCTTCAAACTAGTACTTTTTCTGGCGTCCTCCTTGTTCTGCTTGCCAAAAACTCCTGTCTGTTGCGTTCCCGGAAGTTCCCTCGGTTTCCATTTTTTCGAAATTCAAAAATCGCCCTCGTTACATTCTTCTTCACCGGCTAAAGAAATTTTGGTGAAAATTTGGTGAAAATCGGATGAAAATTGTGGCCGTAAAGTGTTCCGGAAAAAAATGCTACGGCCGGCCGGCACCACAGACAAAGTTGAGATCGGTAAAGATCAATATTCGATTTTACCCTCCGGGTCTGGAAGACCCTTCCCCAAAAACCCGACGTCGAGGGTATCACATAACTTCTTTAAGGAAGTTAAAAAACTGCAAAATTCGGGGGAAAAATCTTAAAAAATTAAATAAAAAATACTTGGAAAATTTTTTCTAAATTCAAAAATACTTGAAATTTGACTTCTCCTCCTTTATACTTCCCCCTCCGTTCATACACCACTGTAATACTTCCCCCTCCTATATTGCTCCTTTCTCTCTAAAGTTGAAGTTTTCCGTTGGAAGCTCTTCAAACTAGTACTTTTTCTGGAGTCCTCCTTGTTCTGCTTGCCAAAAACTCCTGTCTGTTGCGTTCCCGGAAGTTCCCTCGGTTTCCTTGCTTCAAGGTCAAGGAACCCCCCCCCCCCCCCAATTTTCCCCCCAGGATTTTCCACTACCGAGTGAGAGATGTAGATCTGTTTTCCAAGTCCTAACTAGTCTGAATCTCAGACCCGATTTTGTAAACATGCCTTGAAACTCTCCTTTCCTTAACAAAAGGATACCTTGAACCAAGGCTTGTAGAATACAAACCTTGACCTTGAAAATCAATTTTCTCTCTGGTATTTTGAGTGAAATCGGTGCTTTACCCGATGGTTCCCAAAACGAGATAATTATACCCGATGGTTCCCGGGCTGAAAATTGCAATATACCCGTTGGTTCCCGGGCTGAAAATTGCAACATACCCGATGGTTCCCGGGTTGAAAATTGCAATATACCCGATGGTTCCCGGGCTGAAAATTGCAATATACCCGTTGGTTCCCGGGCTGAAAATTGCAACATACCCTATGGTTCCCGGGCTGAAAATTCCAATATACCCGATGGTTCCCGGGCTGAAAATTCCAATATACCCGATGGTTCCCGGGCTGAAAATTCCAATATACCCGATGGTTCCCGGGCTGAAAATTTCAATATACCGATGGTTCCCGGGCTGAAAATTGCAATATACCCGGTGGTTCCCGGGCTGAAAATTGCAACATACCCGATGGTTCCCGGGTTGAAAATTGCAATATTCCCGATGGTTCCCGGGCTGAAAATTTCAATATAACCGATGGTTCCCGGGCTGAAAATTGCAATATACCCGGTGGTTCCCGGGCTGAAAATTGCAACATACCCGATGGTTCCCGGGTTGAAAATGCAATATTCCCGATGGTTCCCGGGCTGAAAATTGCAATATACCCGATGGTTCCCGTGCCGAAAATTGCAATATACCCGATGGTTCCCGGGCTGAAAATTGCAATATACCCGATGGTTCCCGGGCTGAAAATTGCAATATACCCTATGGTCCCGGGCTGAAAATTGCAATATACCCGATGGTTCCCGGGCTGAAAATTGCAATATACCCGATGGTTCCCGTGCCGAAAATTGCAATATACCCGATGGTTCCCGGGCTGAAAATTGCAATATACCCGATGGTTCCCGGGCTGAAAATTGCAATATACCCTATGGTCCCGGGCTGAAAATTGCAACAAACCCGATGGTTCCCGGGCTGAAAATTGCAATATTCCCGATGGTTCCCGGGCTGAAAATTGCAATATACCCGATGGTTCCCGGTGCCGAAAATTGCAATATACCCGATGGTTCCCGGGCTGAAAATTGCAATATACCCGATGGTTCCCGGGCTGAAAATTGCAATATACCCGTTGGTTCCCGGGCTGAAAATTGCAACATACCCTATGGTTCCCGGGCTGAAAATTGCAATATACCCGATGGTTCCCGGGCTGAAAATTCCAATATACCCGATGGTTCCCGGGCTGAAAATTCCAATATACCCGATGGTTCCCGGGCTGAAAATTTCAATATAACCGATGGTTCCCGGGCTGAAAATTGCAATATACCCGGTGGTTCCCGGGCTGAAAATTGCAATATTACCCGATGGTTCCCGGGCTGAAAATTGCAATATACCCGATGGTTCCCGGGCTGAAAATTGCAATATACCCGATGGTTCCCGGGCTGAAAATTGCAATATACCCGTTGGTTCCCGGGCTGAAAATTGCAATATACCCGATGGTTCCCGGGCTGAAAATTGCAATATACCCGATGGTTCCCGGGCTGAAAATTGCAAATACCCGATGGTTCCCGGGCTGAAAATTGCAACATACCCGATGGTTCCCGGGCTGAAAATTCCAATATACCCGATGGTTCCCGGGCTGAAAATTGCAATATACCCGATGGTTCCCGGGCTGAAAATTGCAATATACCCGATGGTTCCCGGGCTGAAAATTCCAATATACCCGATGGTTCCCGGGCTGAAAATTCCAATATACCCGATGGTTCCCGGGCTGAAAATTGCAATATACCCGATGGTTCCCGGGCTGAAAATTGCAACATACCCGATGGTTCCCGGGTGAAAATTGCAATATACCCGATGGTTCCCGGGCTGAAAATTGCAATATACCCGATGGTTCCCGGGCTGAAAATTGCAAATACCCGATGGTTCCCGGGCTGAAAATTCCAATATACCCGATGGTTCCCGGGCTGAAAATTTCAATATACCGATGGTTCCCGGGCTGAAAATTGCAATATACCCGTGGTTCCCGGGCTGAAAATTGCAACATACCCGATGGTTCCCGGGTTGAAAATTGCAATATCCCGATGGTTCCCGGGCTGAAAATTGCAATATACCGATGGTTCCCGGGCTGAAAATTGCAATATACCCGATGGTTCCCGGGCTGAAAATTGCAACATACCCGATGGTTCCCGGGTTGAAAATTGCAATATACCCGATGGTTCCCGGGCTGAAAATTGCAAATACCCGATGGTTCCCGTGCCGAAAATTGCAATATACCCGATGGTTCCCGGGCTGAAAATTGCAATACCCGATGGTTCCCGGCTGAAAATTGCAATATACCCGATGGTTCCCGGGCTGAAAATTGCAATATACCCGATGGTTCCCGGGCTGAAAATTGCAATATACCCGATGGTTCCCGGGCCGAAAATTGCAATATACCCGATGGTTCCCGGGCTGAAAATTGCAATATACCCGATGGTTCCCGGGCTGAAAATTGCAATATACCCGATGGTTCCCGGGCTGAAAATTGCAAATACCCGATGGTTCCCGGGTGAAAATTGCAATATACCCGATGGTTCCCGGGCTGAAAATTGCAATATACCCGATGGTTCCCGTGAAAATTGCAATATACCCGATGGTTCCCGGGCTGAAAATTGCAATATACCCGATGGTTCCCGGGCTGAAAATTGCAATATACCCGATGGTTCCCGGGCTGAAAATTGCAATATACCCGATGGTTCCCGGGCTGAAAATTGCAATATACCCGATGGTTCCCGGGCTGAAAATTGCAATACCCGATGGTTCCCGGGCTGAAAATTGCAATATACCCGATGGTTCCCGGGCTGAAAATTGCAATATACCCGATGGTTCCCGGGCTGAAAATTGCAATATACCCGTGGTTCCCGGGCTGAAAATTGCAAATACCCGATGGTTCCCGGGCTGAAAATTGCAATATACCCGATGGTTCCCGGGCTGAAAATTGCAATATACCCGATGGTTCCCGGGCTGAAAATTGCAACATACCCGATGGTTCCCGGGCTGAAAATTGCAATATACCCGATGGTTCCCGGGCTGAAAATTGCAATATACCCGATGGTTCCCGGGCTGAAAATTGCAATATACCCGATGGTTCCCGGGCTGAAAATTGCAATATACCCGATGGTTCCCGGGCTGAAAATTCCAATATACCCGATGGTTCCCGGGCTGAAAATTGCAATATACCCGATGGTTCCCGGGCTGAAAATTGCAATATACCCGATGGTTCCCGGGTTGAAAATTGCAATATACCCGATGGTTCCCGGGCTGAAAATTGCAATATACCCGATGGTTCCCGGGCTGAAAATTGCAATATACCCTATGGTTCCCGGGCTGAAAATTCCAATATACCCGATGGTTCCCGGGCTGAAAATTCCAATATACCCGATGGTTCCCGGGCTGAAAATTCCAATATACCCGATGGTTCCCGGGCTGAAAATTTCAATATACCGATGGTTCCCGGGCTGAAAATTGCAATATACCCGTGGTTCCCGGGCTGAAAATTGCAACAAACCCGATGGTTCCCGGGTTGAAAATTGCAATATCCCGATGGTTCCCGGGCTGAAAATTGCAATATACCCGATGGTTCCCGGCGAAAATTGCAATATACCCGATGGTTCCCGGGCTGAAAATTGCAATATACCCGATGGTTCCCGGGCTGAAAATTGCAATATACCCGTTGGTTCCCGGGCTGAAAATTGCAACATACCCTATGGTTCCCGGGCTGAAAATTGCAATATACCCGATGGTTCCCGGGCTGAAAATTTCAATATACCGATGGTTCCCGGGCTGAAAATTCCAATATACCCGATGGTTCCCGGGCTGAAAATTTCAATATAACCGATGGTTCCCGGGCTGAAAATTGCAATATACCCGGTGGTTCCCGGGCTGAAAATTGCAACAAACCCGATGGTTCCCGGGTTGAAAATTGCAATATTCCCGATGGTTCCCGGGCTGAAAATTGCAATATACCGATGGTTCCCGTGCCGAAAATTGCAATATACCCGATGGTTCCCGGGCTGAAAATTGCAATATACCCGATGGTTCCCGGGCTGAAAATTGCAATATACCCTATGGGTCCCGGGCTGAAAATTGCAATATACCCGATGGTTCCCGGGCTAAAAAATTTCAATATACCCGATGGTTCCCGGGCTGAAAATTGCAATATACCCGGTGGTTCCCGGGCTGAAAATTGCAATATACCCGGTGGTTCCCGGGCTGAAAATTGCAACATACCCGATTGTTCCCGGGTTGAAAATTGCAATATTCCCGATGGTTCCCGGGCTGAAAATTGCAATATACCCGATGGTTCCCGTGCCGAAAATTGCAATATACCCGATGGTTCCCGGGCTGAAAATTGCCACATACCCGTTGGTTCCCGGGCTGAAAATTGCCACATACCCGATGGGTCCCAGATATATTATAACAGTGATTGTTCTTAAACACATTTTGTGGTGTTGGGTTTGAAATGTTCTTCATTGATACCTGCGTTGCAAAATAAACACGGGAACCATCGGGTATGTCGCATTACTAGATGCGGGAGCCATCGGGTATATTTGATTTGACCTACTTAGTCTCCGGGAACCATGGGGTATCCAACCGTGAAATCAAGCCCTCCATACGAGGATTCCTTAAGGTTCCTCAATATCCACCTTGAAAAAGGGAAATCAAGATTCCTTTTATTTGATCCTCCCCGGAAGTGAGGTTAAAAAAAAAACGAAATAACGTAAAGCAGGATTATCAAGTAAACCTTAAGAAAAGGGATCCTTAACGTAGATATAAAAACGGAACATAAATTACAGTTCAAATCAGACGATTTTAGTCATAAAAGTCATATTTAAAATTGTACTCACCGAGATGTTCAAAAGAAAAGCGTCCCGGACTTGTTTGAACTGGTCTGTGGAGGGGGGGGGGGGATACAATGTTGTCTTTTTACCATGAAGCCGAAAAAATTTAATGGTAATAATTTATAAATCATTGTTTTTGAACGTATTAAAATTTTTAGAAACCGATATTTTGTTTCGTATTTAATTATAAATAATTAGTGGGTTTTTTTAATGCCACCTAGAATAGCTATTTAGAAGGCAGTGCTTCAGAGTCTTGGTCCATGGTAAATCCATGTTTTCACAACGGAAAAGAGGTATTTACGGGCTTAGTAGTAGTTTCCTTAGTTCCCTTTTTCTGTAGTCAAATAATCCCATCTAGTCAACGACTAAACTGCTACCTAGCGTCGAAATTTCTACGAAGCCATGTTAGTCTATGGCAGGTGTAATAAATAATTAAAATGGCCGTTCTTAGGTGTGCCATTCGTGTGTTTTGACTTTTGATTTGTTTATCCCGTTTATTTTGTTGGCATTTTTTATTTTTAGACGTGCGGAATCAATTTTAAGACAATCAATTTATTCGTCCTTTATTTCATACGAAATTGGAAATAATTTCGTGTTTTCTTTTTCGTTCAAAATATTCGGCATCTGTTGAGCCCTCGGTTGACGTAAGCAAGCCGAAGAAGGCGTTGGCATCCGTGAATTCTTTTGACCCCACCGGTCTCGTCCTGATATTTTTTAAGTTATGTTTTATGCGTTAAGTTGGTAAAATGTTGAAGTTTATTCGTGGTAAAGGGCATCAGCCGTCGGCGGAAAGGCAGAAACTTCAGAAGGAATTGTTCGCGTTTAGAAAAGTGAGTTTATTTTTAAAAGTTTATTTTGATTAATTTTTTTTTAATTTTTTAGACAGTCCAACACGGTTTTCCAAATAAGCCGACATGCCTCGCATGGGATCCTATTCTTCGCATCATGGCCATCGGAACGGCGACTGGAGCGGTGAAAGTCATTGGCCAGCCTGGCGTAGAATTCTACGGACATCACGCCGCCAACGATATCGCAGTGACTAAACTCGTTTTTATTCCAAATCAAGTATGAAATTTTCAATTCGATTCGTCTTTCTCATTTAACTCTTTATATAGGGTCGATTAGTCTCCCTCTGCGAAGATAACACTCTCCACCTATGGGAAATCAACGGTACTTCCTTGGAAGAAGTCAAAACTCAATCTCTCGAAGGAAAGTACGTATCTTTTCTTTAATTAAAATGTCTTCTAAATTTTATTTCAGATTAAAAAAAGTGTCTGCGTTATGCTTAGAAGGTTCGCACGAACACTTATTGCTCGGGACGGAAGGTGGGAATATTTATTTGTTGAATTTATCCACTTTTCAAATGGAAGACACGATTATTTATCAAGACGTCGTTATGCAAAAGTGAGTAAACCTTCATCAAGGCCCTAGCAAGAGAAAAAGATTAGCTGGAAGTAGAGGAAACCTTCTGGAAAGGGATTTTTGAGCAGGAAGCCCAATTATTGGCTATTGACCAAAATATGACAATTTACCAAAAGGAAAATCTGTTACATGAGGGCTGAAAAACTTGATAAAATCAAAAAGGCGCTGGAAATTCAACCACAACTTTTTTTTAGCGTCCCAGAGGACTACAAGATAAACCCTGGTGCGGTGGAATCGATGGCTATTCAACCAGACAACCCAGACCACCTTTTGATTGGCTACACCCGAGGCTTGATGGTTTGTGGAACATGAAAACGCCTGCCGCAGTCCAAACTCACATAAGTACCGGCGAAACTAAAACCGCAGCTGTCCAGACCCATACAAGTACCCAGGGCGTCGAATGCTTATGCTGGAAAGACAATCAAACTTTTATCTCTTCCCATAACGACGGAAGTTATGCTCAGTGGTCTGTTACCACCGGCGAACATAAAGAACCGAATACTGTCTACGGTCCCTACCCTTGTAAACCGATCAACAAAATAGTCGCCGCTGAGTAATTATAGCTTAGGAAAACAAAATTATTTAATAAATTAATTTCTCAGAGGTGATATGCTTATATTCAGCGGAGGAATGCAGAGGGCATCATTTAGTGATCGGAACACAATATCTGTTTTATCTGAAGAAAAAGAACTTCATGTTGTTTTCGATTTTACTTCTAAAGTTATCGATTTCTTTGTCGCCCCATCGGGAGAAGATCGTAAGAATTATAGTGTTTACAAATAAAATGATGTCTTTGTTTTAGAAATTTTGGTTGTTTTGGCTGAAGAAGAGTTGATAGCTTTGCAACTCAATGCTGAAAATACTCCAATGTTGCCATTGCCATATTTGGTCTCTCTTCATGCTTCCGTTGTGACATGTTCGACGTACATATCGGACGTACCGCAGGCTCTTTGGGACGATATTATAGCTGCAGGGAAGAAACAAAATTTGGGAAATTTATCTGACGCTGTAATATCATCAATTAGGTTTTATGAGATTTTAATTTTGGCTTTGCAGGCATGGCCGATTGATGGTGGAAGGCTGCTGGAAGAGGAGACTGGAAGGAGAGATTTGTTGCTGACAGGGCATGAAGATGGTTCAGTCATGATGTGGGATGCAGCATCTGTGGCGATGCTTCCACTTTATAAGTTTTCGTCGTCTCGTTTGCTTTCCGGTGATGACGACGACGATCTTCCCAGAGAGCCCGATGCCGACGACTTGGACGAATGGCCTCCATTTAAAAAAGTCGGAAGTTTCGATCCATACTCTGATGATCCTCGTTTAGCTGTTAAAAAAACGTTTTTGTGCCCAGAAACTGGAACATTGGTTGTCGCCGGAACTGCGGGACATATCATCGTTGCTAAGTTATCTTCAGAGCCTGAACCCGAGAAATAACGGCTACCACGATGAATATTGTCAGTAGTCGCGATGAATTCGTATGGAAAGGACATGGGCCGCTGAAAGTCCGTTCAAAACCGTCTTCCCCTCTTCAAGAAGGTGGTGCTTTGCAGTTTCTTCGATTTTACAACTCCACCCTCCTGCGGCAGTGACTGCTTTGGCCGTTCATTCAGGATGGGGACTTGTCGCCGCTGGAACAGCTCATGGCATCGCAGTTTTCGATTTTATAAAATCGCCCCTGTAACCGTCAAGTGTACTCTTAATCCTCTAGACATGTCTGGAGCAGGGGAAGGGCCGATATCGAGAAGAAAGTCATTTAAAAAATCGCTCAGAGAATCTTTCAGACGTTTAAGGAAAGGCAGGTCGCAGAGAGGAGGCGATAAAAGAGGTGCTACAACTACAGCTTCATCTCCGACGCCTGTAACTTCGCCTGAAATAGAGACAAAGCCGGTTGAAAGAGCGATTGAAGCAAGACCGGTCGATGATACGTTGGGCTCAATGGTCAGATGCCTTACGTTTGCTCGTACTTACATAATAAGCATGCAGAATCAGACGCCGACTTTGTGGGTGGGGACGAATAACGGTACCGTTTATATTTTTACGATAGCGATACCTGGAGCGGCGAAAAGAAAAGAAGAAAACTTAATATGCGAGCTTGGAAAAGAGATACAGTTAAAACATAGAGCTCCTGTTATAAGCATCGCTATTATCGACGGCCATTCAAACGCTGTAGATCCTGGAAGATTAGGCGACCGCCCTCCTCCACACCGTGTCGTCATCTGCAGTGAAGAACAAGTCAAAATCTTCACCGTCCCGCAGCTCAAGCCCGTCTGCAAACTCAAATTAACAGCGGTAGAAGGTGCCCGCTTAAGACGTACCGTCTTGGCTCTCTTTCTCGCCAGTAACAGCCATTCCGAAACTTGCCTTTTATGCCTTACAAACCTCGGAGATTTTATTGTACTTAGCCTCCCTGATTTACGGAGACAACTTAATGCTGCTGTGATCCGCAAAGAAGATATTAAGTACGTATAATTAAAGTATGAAATAAAAATTAATTTTTTTTTAGCGGTATATCGAGCTTATGTTTTACCGAACGTGGAGAAGCGCTTTATCTTCATTCAAGCTCGGAGTTACAAAGAGTTTCAGTTTCCGCATCCAGAGTGACAGTCGCTAACTGTAAACTTGACCTCCCACCTGGCTCTAGGAAAGAAAATGAAGACGCTCTAAGTAACAAGTCGACTTCTTCATCATCTTCTTCCGATTCCTCCCATTCAAGTTCGTCTTCCTCTTCTGCGGATTCGCAGAAAAATGATTCCTCAAATGAAAAAGACACTTCAAAGAACAGATTAAAGAAAACGGCGTCGATTCTACAAGCGCACACGATTTGTCGACAATCACTATTGATTCAGTCAAGGACCATTTAACAAAATCCATCATTCAGAATAAGTAAGTTTTGCCTCCAAGTTCTATTCACTCAAAATTCTTTTCAGCATTAACAATTCACACTCGGAAGAAAAGACGGAAACCGAAATCATCAAGAATGAAACCAAAATTGAAACAAAAACAACAATCGTCACTTCCGAAACACTTTCGCAGCAACTTATCAACACCACGATAAGTGCAGAAAGTAAGTATACAGGGTGTCCCAATTCGAGTGGACCAGCAACTTCACAGCAAAGCAGTCCTAGAAAAAAAAGTTTAATGTAAACCCCCCTTATTTTTGGACGGGGAATCAACTCTGTTAACTAGATTTTGGTTTTGGTATACAGGGTGTCCCAGAGCGACACCAACATTGTTATTTTAAATGAGAACCCCTGTTTTTTATTTCAGACTCGTAATCTACGCAAAATTTCAAGTTGATTTGACTATACTATTGGCGATATTTTGCTAATTTGGCATTTTTTCAAGTTGTCCAAAGTGGTCATATGAATAGTGAAATGATTACGAATCTTAAATAAATTACTAGTCTGGAGCTGGCCCCGACGGGAACTTCCTTAAAGAGAAGTAACAATATAGGAGGGGGAAGTATATGGGAGGGGAAGTATAACGAGTGGGAAGTATAATGGAGGGGGAAGTATATGGGAGGGGAAGTATAACGAACGGGGAAGTACTAAGTTTTTTTTGTAAAAAAAAAAATTTTGTTTCGGAAAATTTTCCGGTTTTTTCTTTCTTTTTCTTTTTTTTTTTTTTTGTTTGAAAAATTTTTAAGTTCTTTTTTCGAAAAATTTTCTAAGTGTCAAGGTTTTTTTTTTTCAAAAAATTTTCAAAGTTTTTTTTCGAAAAATTTTGGGTTTTTCTTTCTTTTTCTTTTCTTTTTTTTTTTTTTGAAAAATTTTCTAAGTTCTTTTTTTTGAAAAATTTTTAAGTGTCAAGGTAGAAATAATGGGCTCTTTGGCCTAGGGATGTGCCTCTCGTAAAGGGTAGAAGTACGAAATTTCTCCCTACTAATAAAAATAGTAATTAAAAAGTGGCAATTTTTTTGCACCAAAAATTCTTAAAAAATATAAGGAGTAATTGGTGAAAATTTGGTGAAAATCGGATTAACGGTTCGGCCGCAGCGAATTTTTTAAAATTTCAAACAGACATATCTCCGCCATTTTTTCGAAATTCAAAAATCCCCCTCGTTACATTCTTCTTCACCGGCTAAAGAAATTTTGGTGAAAATGGATGAAAATTGTGGACGTAAAGTGTTCCGGAAAAAAATGCTACGGACGGCCGGCATCACAGATAAAGTTGAGATCGGTAAAGATCAATATTCGATTTGACCCTCCGGGGTCTGGAAGACCCTTCCCCAAAACCCGACGTCGAGGGTATCGCAATAACTTCTTTAAGGAAGTTAAAAACAGAGGTTCCCATTTAAAATAACCAAGTTGGTGTCGCTCTGGGACACCCTGTACACCAAAATCAAATGTTTGTCAAAAAACAAGGGGGGTTTACATTTAACTTTTTTTTTGGAGGACGAAAATTGTAGAAGTTATACAGGGTGGTCCATAGTGGGACAAAATTTATAACTTGCTGTAAAGTTACTGGTCCGCTCTAGTTGGAACACCCTGTACATCATCATAAATTTTGAGCTTTCCTGATGTAAGCAATCCAGTGCCATTTTCTCAGTTACTGAATAACCTAGTGCACTCCATTGCCTACATTTTATCTCATTAAGCATGGTTTTTTATGCATGTTAGCACAATATAAGCACATTGCTTATATTAACTTTTTTTTTGTAGTTTAGTTTTTATGTGTTTTTTTGTATTATTGTCAGCTAATTCTGGTGAAGAGGACAGCCAGGAAGTCACGCCAATTCAGGTAGAACGAAATTTAAAAAAAAGGAAATGGTTTGCATGTTTTAACAATAAAATGCATGTTCATTTTGTTTTTATTGTTCAATTTTATTATTTGTTTTTATTTATTTATTTTATTTGTTTTAGGTTCGTAAAGCACCTTTGGCCCACATGGAGGACTTAGACGCCGATTCCTCGGTTTAGGAACTGAGAAAAACCCCACAGTATTTATTCTTACTTAATATTTTTTAAGATTTTCCTATTGGTTTTTTTAATTAATTTAAAAGAGTTTATGTCAGAAAAACACTCTGTATATAAAAATTTTTTAAATCTTTAAAAAGTGGTCCAAAATTTTTTTTCATACGAACAATTTTTATAATATTGTTAACTTTTTTTAAATTTATAAAATAAACGTAAATGTTAACGTTTCACAGAAAATTTAATGCAAAAAATAAATGGTGATGGATATTTTTTAATGATTAGAGTAATTAAAGAGTGCCTGATTAATATTTTTATTTAGCTTTTCTTGTTTTTATTGTTCATATTTTATTTTGCAAAATGAGAGAGAGAGAGGAATACAAAAAAGCTTTAATATCAGGGCTGACATCACTGTTGCTTCTATTTAAATTAAAATTTCAAATGCTTTTTAATGGAAATTTCATATTTATGTAATAAAAATTATAAAAAAAATGTTTTTAGTACCCTTATTCAAAATTCAGGAACCGTATTTTAAAAACCCTTGTTTTTTAGATTTCTGGAATTTTAATTTACCCAATATTGAGATTCCCATTTTTTGGCCTAGAAAGCCGTTGAATCGAAAATAAAAAGTACTAGTCTGGAGCTGGCCCCGACGGGAACTTCCTTAAAGAGAAGTAACAATATAGGAGGGGGAATTATAACGGAGGGGGAAGTATATGGGAGGGGAAGTATAACGGTGGGCGAAGTATAACGGAGGGGGAAGTATAACGGAGTGGGAAGTATAACGGAGGGGGAAGTATAACGGAGTGGGAAGTATAACGGAGTGGGAAGTATAACGGAGTAGGAAGTATAAAGGAAGGGGATGTAGTAGGGAGGGAAAGTATAAAAATTTTCCGGGTTTTCCTTTTTTTTTTTTTTTTTTCTTTTTTTTCGAAAATTTTCCAAGTTCTTTTTTTGAAAAATTTTCCAAGTTTTTTTCCGAAAAATTTTCCGGGTTTTCCTTTTTTTTCGAAAAATTTTCCGGGTTTTCCTTTTTTTTTTTTTTTTTTTTTTTTTTTTTTTTTTTTTTTCGAAAAATTTTCTAAGTTCTTTTTTTGAAAATTTTCCAAGTTTTTTTTTCGAAAAATTTTCCGGGTTTTCCTTTTTTTTTCGAAAATTTTCCGGGTTTTCCTTTTTTTTTCGAAAAATTTTCCGGGTTTCCTTTTTTTCTTTTTTCTTTTTTTTGAAAATTTTTAAGTTCTTTTTTTCGAAAAATTTTCTAAGTGTCGAGGTAGAAATAATGGGCTCTTTGGCCTAGGGATGTGCCTCTCGTAAAGGGTAGAAGTACGAAATTTCTCCCTACTAATAAAAATAGTAATTAAAAAGTGGCAATTTTTTTGCACCAAAAATTCTTAAAAAATATAAGGAGTAATTGGTGAAAATCGGATTAACGGTTCGGCCGCAGCGAATTTTTTAAAATTTCAAACAGACATATCTCCGCCATTTTTGCGAAATTCAAAAATCCCCTCGTTACATTCTTCTTCACGGCTAAAGAAATTTTGGTGAAAATTTGGTGAAAATCGGATGAAAATTGTGGCCGTAAAGTGTTCTGGAAAAAAATGCTACGGCCGGCCGGCACCACAGACAAAGTTGAGATCGGTAAAGATCAATATTCGATTTGACCCTCCGGGGTCTGGAAGACCCTTCCCCAAAAACCCGACGTCGAGGGTATCGCAATAACTTCTTTAAGGAAGTTAATTAGTTACAAAAATGCTTTTTGAAGTGATGTTCTAATTTACATAATGGCCACTTAATGATGAAAAATTAGTTAGTTAGTAATTATAATAGTATTAGTCTTCTTCGTCGGAACTGTACCGTCGACTGCGGCTTGGTTCGTCGAGTCCCCTCCCTTTTAAAAAGTTGATGTATCTTTTCTTTTCGTTCAGCAAACGCATGAATTTTAATTTCAAAGTCTCCTGCATTTGCATTTTAAGTCTAACGCTCTCCTCGAATTTCGCTGTGATGCTTTCAAGGTCGCTTTTAAGAGTATCTTCTGACGATTTGACCCTTAAGAGATCCTTCTGAAGTTTACGTTTCGCCGAGAGTAAAGGTTCTACGACTTCTCGACGACATCGTTCTCGCTGATCTTCTCCAATTTCACTTCGACATAAATAACTTCGATACCTTCCTCTACACTCTTAAACACAAAAAGAGTATCATCCTCCACCTTCAATTTATACACTTCATTTTTTAAATCTTTCAAATTTTTATAATATTCATCCCAGTCTATATCTAAAGAGTTATAAAATTTTGAACAACCTTCGCGAGTGATGGAACCTTCATAAATAGATTCCCTGAATAAAGTCATTTTTGCTTCATTTTCTTTCCAAACTACGTCGATCGTAAATGGTTTAGAATTGACATCAAGAAAATCGTAAAGTTGTGACTCGATCATCTTTTATTTTTCTTAAACATATGAGAATCGACAGGTCCCCATGGACAGAACAAAAATCATAACCATTATGAAACCTTCTGTAATTACCGGTTAACTGAACAAAATTAGGGTTTCTTGATCAAAAAAACTTTGAAAAGCTTCCAAAATACTGTTAAAAGTTGTTCTCAAATTCAAAAATGTTGGGAAAAAAGTGTTCAAACATAAAACCATTGGCAGAAATGGTAAGATTTTTCATTGAGGGAAATTTCGTGTGGGAAAAAAATCCCCCCCAAACTTATCAAATAAAGATAACCAAGAGCTCTGTTGGCACCACTGTTTTAAATGTCATGATATGATTTCTTGACAGATTAAGGGGATATGAGGGTTTTAAGTTGGTTGCTTTGTACATTTTCGTTGTGAGCAACGGTTTTCGGTTTTTCCCTTCTATCTCGAAAACCGTCGCTCAAAACGAAAAATGTCATTAGTAAAAGTTGTAGCTACAAAAATTTACTACATAAAATATTTTATTGGTTTTTTCCGTCAGAGCAATATTTTAGGAGATATGAAGGTTTTAAGTTTTCAGACAGGCTCTGTAGGATTATTAGTTTTAACCTCATAACTCCTTAAATATTGCTCTTACGCAAATAATGAATAAAGAAATTTTTGTAGGAAATCTTTGTACCTACAACTTTTACCTAAGACATTTTTTCGTTTTGAGCGACGGTTTCCGAGATAGAAGGGAAAAACCGAAACCGTTGCTCACAACGAAAAATTTGCAAAGCAACTCACCTAAGAACCCTCATATCTCCTTAAGTATTGCTCTGACAAAAAAACCAATCAAGTTTTTTGTAGTAAATCTTCGTAGCTACGACTTTTACTTAGGACGTTTTTTCGTTTTGAGCGACGGTTTCCGAGATGGAAGGGAAAAACCGAAAACCGTTGTTAACAACAAAAAATTTGCAAAGCAACCAACTTAAATACTTCCATATCTCCTAAAGTATTGCTCTGAAGGAAAAAAGTAATAAAATATTTTATGTAGTAAATGTCAGTACCTACAACTTTTACTTAGGACATTTTTCGTTTTGAGCGACGGTTTTCGAGATAGAAGGGAAAAAACCGAAAACCGTAGTTAACAACAAAAAATTTGCATAGCAACTCACTAAAAAACCATCATACCTCCTTAAAGATTTTTGAGTAAATAAAAGGTTTCTCTTATTGATACATAAAACCTTTGACAGAAATGGTGAGATGTCATTTGGTGAGATTTTTCATTGAGGGAAATTTCGTGTGGGAAAAAAATCCCCCCAAACTTATCAAATAAAGATAACCAAGAGCTCTGTTGGCACCACTGTTTTAAATGTCATATGATTTTTGACAGATTAAAGATTTTTGAGTAAATAAAAGGTTTCTCTTGTTCAAACATAAAACCTTTGACAGAAATGGTAAGATTTTTCATTGAGGGAAATTTCGTGTGGGAAAAAAGTCCCCCCCAAACTTTTCAAATAAAGATAACCAAGAGCTCTGTTGGCACCACTGTTTTAAATGTCATGATATGATTTCTTGACAGATTAAAGATTTTTGAGTAAATAAAAGATTTCTCTTATCTCTTTTCTCAATAATACATAAAAAGTTCTTTTAAAACACTTCATTCTGTAGAATATGGGAGAAAGTTAATAGTAAGTTATAACAACAAACATTTTGTAAGGATTAACCATTTTGGGAAATTTAGATTAATAAAATAAAAATTGGGTAATTATGTACTAAACTTTTAAGTTTTCTAAGCTTAACAAGGTCATGACATTTGAAGATCCATTTTTTGTCGTCAAGGAGTGAGTATAGAATTTATTTTTTATGGCACTCTTGACTAGCATGTGTGGCTTCATTTTATAAAATGAAAAAATGTTAACTTCCTTTTTTTCTTGACAGAGAGGTCGCGAAAGCTTTAAATAAGACGAGAGGTTTGTTCAGACGTTGGATAGAACTTCAAGAAGATATAAGAAGTAACATATCTAAGGATGAACTCGAGTGGACAACGACAGAATTAAGAAATGCCTTGAGGAGTATTGAATGGGATTTGGAAGATTTAGACGACACTATTGATATCCTTTTAATGCCGCTAACTATAGCTTTGTTCCAACCGCAGTTTGAAACTCCTTGAGCATGCACAGAAGGGTTTTTACGTCAAATTTGACGTCAGATGGCTTGAGATTTGGTGAACGATGTCGAATATGACGTCCAAATCCTTCTGCTCATGCTCCAGGAGTTTCAAACTATGTTTGGAACCAGTGTTGGGCGTAATCGTAATCGCAATTACGATTACGATTGTAATCGCAAGTTTCTTATTTGCGATTACGATTACGATTACAATCGTATTCGTATTTTTTCTGCGATTACGATTGTAATCGCATTTTTTTACTGCGATTACGATTGTAATCGCATTTTTTTCTGCGATTACTATCGTAATTGTATTTTTTTTCTGCGATTACCATTATAATCGTATTTTTTCTGCGATTACAATTATAATCGTATTTTTTTCTGCGATTACAATTATAATCGTATTTTTTTTCTGCGATTACAATTATAATCGTATTTTTTTTCTGCGATTACGATTACAATCGTATTTATTTCTAAGATTACAATCGTAATCGCATTTTTTCACCAATTGTAATCGTAGAAGTACATAAATACGATTGTAATCGTAATCGCAGAAAAAAACTACGATTATAATTGTAATCGCAGAAAAAAATACGATTATAATGGTAATCGCAGAAAAAAAATACTATTACGATTGTAATCGTAGAAAAAAAATGCGATTACAATCGTAATCGCAGTAAAAAAAAATGCGATTACAATCGTAATCGCAGTAAAAAAATTCGATTACAATCGTAATCGCAGAAAAAATACGATTATAATGGTAATCGCAGAAAAAAAATACAATTACGATTGTAATCGCAGAAAAAAAATGCGATTACAATCGTAATCGCAGTAAAAAAAAATGCGATTACAATCGTAATCGCAGTAAAAAAATGCGATTACAATCGTAATCGCAGAAAAAAAAAGAATACGATTGTAATCGTAATCGTAATCGCAAATAAGAAACTTGCGATTACAATCGTAATCGTAATTGCGATTACGATTACGCCCAACACTGTTTGGAACAAAGCTAATAATCAACAGTGATCTCTCATTTTGCTGCCTTCATCTGTTGTTCCCTGGGAAAAGAAAAGGAAATAGTGGGAATAATAAAATGTAAATATACCCATTTTTTTAGAAAACCGTCCGGTTTTTTGACCTGAAGTTTATGTCAGTTCTTATTCACACAGCGAGGTGTTTTCTGGAATTTGCTCCCCCCCCCTCCCCCAAATATCCCGCTATAGCCTTCCTTAATAAAAGTCACGTATTGTCGAGAAAAACCCGACAAAGTTTAAAATCGACAATAAAGAATTATCAAGTAGGCGGAGTTTTATTGAGTTGACAAGAGACGAGGTGAAGCATATGAAAGACAAGATGAATTATAGCCGAGGAAGAGATCGCGATAGAACAGCCAGACAGGTTTTATCATGAAAAGGGAAATTTTGTTTTTATATATTTTTTTTAGCCTCTTTTAGACAACAGTCCCGTCCGAGCGGCTACAAGTCATGGTACTACGAAATATTCTAAACTCGAGAACGAAATCGATTCGCCGAGCCGTCACTTTTTAGACTCGTCAGTCGCTCAGCACAACCACCTTCTTCAAAATCAAGACGAGCAGCTCGATATGATATCTCATTCGCTCGGATCGCTCAAAACTGTCTCTCGTCAAATCGGGAGCGAACTTGACGAGCAGGCTGTGTAAGTAACATTTTAAAAACTTACATTTTTCTATTTATTTTTAGGATGCTCGATGAATTCGGCTCAGAATTAGAACATACAGACTCAAAACTCGACACCACCATGAAAAAAGTCGCTAAAGTTCTTCATATTTCAAACGGTAAATTAACTTCCTTAAAGAAGTTATTGCGATACCCTCGACGTCGGGTTTTTGGGGAAGGGTCTTCCAGACCCCGGAGGGTCAAATCGAATATTGATCTTTACCGATCTCAACTTTGTCTGTGGTGCCGGCCGGCCGTAGCATTTTTTTCCGGAACACTTTACGGCCACAATTTTCATCCGATTTTCACCAAAATTTCTTTAGCCGGTGAAGAAGAATGTAACGAGGGGGATTTTTGAATTTCGAAAAAATGGCGGAGATATGTCTGTTTGAAATTTTAAAAAATTCGCTGCGGCCGAACCGTTAATCCGATTTTCACCAAATTTTCACCAATTACTCCTTATATTTTTGAAGAATTTTTGGTGCAAAAAAATTGCCACTTTTTAGTTACTATTTTTATTAGTAGGGAGAAATTTCGTACTTCTACCCTTTACGAGAGGCACATCCCTAGGCCAAAGAGCCCATTATTTTTTCAAAAAAAATAAAAAAGAAAAAAAAAAAAAAAAAAAAACCCGGAAAATTTTTCCAAAAAAAACTTAGAAAATTTTTCGAAAAAAACTTTGAAAATTTTTTGAAAAAAAAAAAAAATTTTTTTTCGGACAAAAAAAACTTAGAACATTTTTCAAAAAAAAGAACTTAGAAAATTTTTCGAAAAAAAAAAAAAAAAAAAAAAAGCCCGAAAATTTTTCGAAAAAACTAACTTGGAAAATTCTCCTTTATACTTTCCCTCCCTACTACATCCCCTTCCTTTATACTTTCGTTCCCTTATCCTTCCCCTCCATTATACTTCCCCTCTGTTATACTTTCCCCTTCCTTATACTTTCCCTCCGTTATACTTCCCCCTCCGTTATACTTCCCCTCCCATATTATACTTCCTACTCCGTTATACTTCCCCCTCCGTTATACTTCCCCTCCCACATACTTCCCACTCCGTTATACTTCTCCTCCCATATACTTCCCCCTCCTATATAGATACTTCTCTTTAAGGAAGTTCCCGTCGGGGCCAGCTCCAGACTAGTACTTTTTTATGCAACAAAAATCCAATACTTTTTATTTTCAGATCGAAGACAGTGGATCGTTATTGGCGTCCTTACTTGCCTACTTCTTCTCGTTATTATGCTTTTTACCCTCCTATAAATTTTATTTTTTAAGCCAAAAAAATACCAAAGAGATATTTTCAAGCACAAAATGTTGACCATGAGTGCGAACCAATTTTTTTCCTTTTTTGTTTCCTTCGAGCCTATTGTATATACTTTTTTTATTTTAATTCTATTTGTGATGATATTTTATGTAAATTTTGCGTTTTTTTTCCATATTTCTAGTCATTTTGGGTGGTTTTATATGTATAGTTATTAAGATTTCTGAGAGGCCAAATGTAAGGTGTACTTAGAGAAAACATTCTAATTTAGTTTCTGAACTTGGAGAAATTTTTATTCTGTAATCATTGATTTTCTCAAAATTTAAAACTTTTTAGCTGCAATCTTGAAGCGCTTTTTTATCCAGTTCTTATAATCACCAAAAAAAAAGTTGAAGTCGCCAATTGGTAAAAAACGCTTCGAAAACTTCTTTCTCGAACATATTTTTTTTAAATAAATTTATCTTGAAAACAGTGCGTCCTAGAGAAAAAATGAATAGAATAAAAATTAAGAGAATTAAATTTCCAACAGATTTTATTTAGTGCATTTTTTCAATATCTGTAACGGTTTACGATTTACAAGCCTTTAAAAATTAACCTTCTTAATGGCTATACTTCAATAACCTTCGTCGTAAAGGTGATTATGGATAAATCTAGGACTTTATAGATTAAGTCTAGGGTAAAGTCCTAGATTTATCCATAATCACCTTTACGACGATATCATTTACTAGGATAAAGAAATACAACAATTTTCAATAACCTTCTTATACAGAGAAGGTCAACTTTTGATGGACTTTAACGCCTAAAATGTTCAAAATTTGAAAAAATGAACTATTAGGTTTACAAAATGAAACTCGGCTAAACTCTACAAAATTCAAATTTACCCTGTGGCCGAGTTTCATTTTGTACTCCTAATTTTTTTTTGAAATCACAAATTTACTATTCAAGTTTGGGGCTTTTTAGAATTTTTCTGATTGTTCGCTGTTTTATTTATTATTATTATTTTTTTAATAGCGGAAATGGGGATATATCTATTTTACTAGGCTCTATCTTTTAAAAAAATGTTGCCACATCCAGTCAGCCAATGTAGATTAGTGTTTAGTTACAGGGTGTCCAACATTGTTGAAAACTGGTACTTTGGGACACTTGAAAATAGCTAAAAGTTTTAAAAAAAGTAATATTTAAAAAAACTAGAAAGCACTTCAATGTTAGGTATTTTTATGTAAATATTTTTTTTGTAAATATATCATACCAATAATCATTTATTTTATAAGTTTATAAGGAACGTTCCTTAAACCATCCTTTTCTTAAGGTTTCCTTGATTTACTTAATTATTTTTTTCTAGGATGCACCATTTTCGGAAAATAATTTTTTTTTAAATAAATTTATCTTGAAAACAGCGCGTCCTAGAGAAAAAATGAATAAAATAAAATTAAAGAGAATTAAATTTACAACAGATTTTATTTAGTGCATTTTTTCAATATCTGTAACGGTTTACGATTTACAAGCCTTTAAAAATTAACCTTCTTAATGGCTATACTTCAATAACCTTCTTATACAGAGAAGGTCAACTTTTGATGGACTTTAACGCCTAAAATGTTCAAAATTTTGAAAAAATGAACTATTAGGTTTACAAAATGAAACTATTTTCGGAAAATAATTTTTTTTAAAATAAATTTATCTTGAAAACAGCGCGTCCTAGAGAAAAAATGAATAGAATAAAAATTAAAGAGAATTAAATTTCCAACAGATTTTATTTAGTGCATTTTTTCAATATCTGTAACGGTTTACGATTTACAAGCCTTTAAAAATTAACCTTCTTAATGGCTATACTTCAATAACCTTCTTATACAGAGAAGGTCAACTTTTGATGGACTTTAACGCCTAAAATGTTCAAAATTTTGAAAAAATGAACTATTAGGTTTACAAAATGAAACTATTTTCGGAAAATAATTTTTTTAAAATAAATTTATCTTGAAAACAGCGCGTCCTAGAGAAAAAATGAATAGAATAAAAATTAAAGAGAATTAAATTTCCAACAGATTTTATTTAGTGCATTTTTTCAATATCTGTAACGGTTTACGATTTACAAGCCTTTAAAAATTAACCTTCTTAATGGCTATACTTCAATAACCTTCTTATACAGAGAAGGTCAACTTTTGATGGACTTTAACGCCTAAAATGTTCAAAATTTTGAAAAATGAACTATTAGGTTTACAAAATGAAACTATTTTCGGAAAATAATTTTTTTAAAAATAAATTTATCTTGAAAACAGCGCGTCCTAGAGAAAAAATGAATAGAATAAAAATTAAAGAGAATTAAATTTCCAACAGATTTTATTTAGTGCATTTTTTCAATATCTGTAACGGTTTACGATTTACAAGCCTTTAAAAATTAACCTTCTTAATGGCTATACTTCAATAACCTTCTTATACAGAGAAGGTCAACTTTTGATGGACTTTAACGCCTAAATGTTCAAAATTTTGAAAAAATGAACTATTAGGTTTACAAATGAAACTCGGCTAAAATCTACAAAATTCAAATTTACCCTGTGGCTGAGTTTCATTTTGTACACCTAATAATTAAAGGAAGTTTCAAGTTAACAAACTTCCTGAGCGCAGGGGGAAGTTATTACGAATAAAACGCTAATAAAAAATCACATAATTACAGTTTTTTATTACATAAAAATACAGATTTTTTTCTTTCCTTTTTTTTCCGTCGTTATTGGTTATATCACAAAATTAATTTTAATACTTAACAAAAAAAATTTTATATACAAAAAAATATAACGTCACTGATTTATGGCAAAAAAATTTGATAGAACCAAAAAACAAAAAGCCCTTTAATTTAAAAAAAAATTTTAAACACTAATCCATATCCAATGGTAACTTTGACTATTCTCCCAACTTGAGCTCTCCCGATTTTTGTACTAAAACGATAAACTAAATTTTTTTTTTAACATTTTGTCTTGTAAAGGAACAATAAACACATTGATGTGCTCAAAAGTTTTAAAGGCGACAAAAAGTTAAGAAAAAGAAAAGAAAAATAAAAAAGAGTGGAAAAATTAATAAAAGTGATGGAAAGGCGAGTGAGTCGTCACAGGAGCGAGTTGTCTCGTGAAGGGCCCGCCTCGTTTTGTCGACTAGAAGTTGAAGATTTTGCAATCGAGTTGTTACAACTGAAAAAAATAATAAAAAAAACAAAATACTTTTTTTTCAATCGTCCTACTTGGCATTATTCCCGAGTTGATGGCCGAGAGGGAAGGCGAGCCGTGGAGGACTTCAGAATTCGAGTTTTTGCTTCTCGACAACTTTTTTAATTGATCTTCCAACATTTCTATTTTATGATGAAGTTCTAAAATCGTCTCCTCTCTCTCAGTATACAGATTACGTAGTTTTCCACAATTTTCCTCTGATTCCTGAAAATTCAGTAAAAATTTAGAAAAATAAAATGGAAGAAATAATACAGTCACAGAAATCGGTAAACTGTAGTTAACCTTTAATTTTGCTGTGTAATCTGAGATGACGGATTCGACGATTTTTTCTTTATCATGATTTAAACTTTTTTGCTGCTCTATCATATTGTTGGCATCATTGACTTTCGCTTTTGCAGCCTCAACAGCTGAATCGCTAAGTTTCAACTGCGTTTTAATTCTGAAAACAGACAAAAAATGAAACTTTGAAGCAAAAATAAGGATTTCCAGCCATCCTGGCCAAATAATCAAGAGAAGAGCCCAAAAGTGAGAGTGGTAGGGCAAACTGTGTTTTTAAATCTTAGAAAGAAACAAATGAAAGTACTAGTCTGGAGCTGGCCCCGACGGGAACTTCCTTAAAGAGAAGTATCTATATAGGAGGGGGAAGTATATGGGAGGGGAAGTATAACGGAGTGGGAAGTATGTGGGAGGGGAAGTATAACGGAGGGGAAGTATAACGGAGTAGGAATATATGGGAGGGGAAGTATAACGAACGGGGAAGTATAACGAACGGGGAAGTATAACGAACGGGGAAGTATAACGAACGGGGAAGTACTAAGTTTTTTTTGTAAAAAAAAAATTTGTTTCGGAAAATTTTCCGGTTTTTTCTTTCTTTTTCTTTCTCGGTACTAAAAAAAAAAAATTTTTAACTTTTTTTTTTCGAAAATTTTCTAAGTTTTTTTTTTCAAAAAATTTTCTAAGTTTTTTTCGAAAAATTTTCGGGGTTTTCCTTTTTTTTCTTTTTTTTTTTCTTCGAAAAATTTTCTAAGTTCTTTTTTTTGAAAAATTTTCTAAGTTTTTTTTGTCCAAAAAAAAATTTTTTTTTCAAAAATTTTCCGGGTTTTCCTTTTTTTTTTTTTCGAAAAATTTTCTAAATTTTTTTTTGAATAATTTTCTGGGTTTTTCTTTCTTTTTTTTTGAAAAATTTTCTAAGTTCTTTTTTTCGAAAAATTTTCTAAGTGTCAAGGTAGAAATAATGGGCTCTTGGCCTAGGGATGTGCCTCTCGTAAAGGGTAGAAGTACGAAATTTCTCCCTACTAATAAAAATAGTAATTTAAAAAGTGGCAATTTTTTTGCACCAAAAATTCTTAAAAAATATAAGGAGTAATTGGTGAAAATTTGGTGAAAATCGGATTAACGGTTCGGCCGCAGCGAATTTTTTAAAATTTCAAACAGACATATCTCCGCCATTTTTTCGAAATTCAAAAATCCCCCTCGTTACATTCTTCTTCACCGGCTAAAGAAATTTGTGTAAAATTTGGTGAAAATCGGATGAAAACTGTGGCCGTAAAGTGTTCCGGAAAAAAATGCTACGGACGGCCGGCCGGCACCACAGACAAAGTTGAGATCGGTAAAGATCAATATTCGATTTGACCCTCCGGGGTCTGGAAGACCCTTCCCCAAAAACCCGACGTCGAGGGTATCGCAATAACTTCTTTAAGGAAGTTAAAACTTTAAAACGAACTAACCGGATAAATGTTGTGAGTACGAATGAGTCGCCATGAGCGCTTCGACGTTTTTGTGGCAACGGAGCGTCAACGAGGAAACTGTCGATCGCAACCTTGTTTCCAGCTCGCCAGCGCCAACGAGTCTAAGCTGCAGCGAAGCCAACTCCGACTTTATCTCCCTCCCAGCAGTCGCTGCCGCAATCGCTCCCTCCAGCGTATTCCTCAACTCGAAAACTTCCGCCCTCGATTTCGTACAGTCCCCTTTCAAACATTTTATCTCTTTTTGATCTTCTTCCAATTGTTTTTCCAACAAACAAATCTGACCTTGAGCCTCTTTATATTTCCTTTGCAACGTACTCGTCTTTAAATAATTAAAATTAATTATTAATAATTCAATAATTAATTTACTTACTTGTTCTTGCCAATAATTGAGGTTTTCTTGTAATTGATCACAGTTATACTTGGCTTCTCGTTTGTTTCTATCTAATTCATTGTGCAATGTTTTGATTTCTTCTTGCATCGATGAGACTTGATGTTGCTAAAATTGAGGTTATAGAGGTTAGAAAATGAATTTAATAAAATTTACAAGGGCTAAATTGTGTTCTTCGAGGGCTCTGTTGGTTCTCGATTTGCCGAGAAGACGACGATTTCGCTCAGCGTGGACTTCTCGTCTGTGTTTCTCAAACTGAAGCTGGAGCATGACGAGTTCGAGATGCTGTTTGACGTTTTTTAACTCGTTGTTGTCGAAACTTTTCCGACGCTCGTTTAATCCTCTTATGGTAGTCTCGATGAATGATTCTAACGCCGAATGCGGCGGAAATGTCGAAGGAGTCTCGCGGAATGATGGCGGATGAGTCACATCAGGCGGAGCGCTATGTTGCTGAATTTGTTCAAAAGGAGGGAATATCGAGAGAAATAATGGCTCGTAAACTAAAGGCTGAGGGTCATCCGTTTGTGTGCAGACTGATGATTTTTCGACTCCTTCACTGCTTTTCACTGTAATCTGGAAGGAGGAAAAAAAAAACTTTGACTTAAGGAGGTATGATGGTTTTTAAGTGAGTTGCTTTGCAAATTTTTCGTTGTTAACAACGGTTTTCGGTTTTTCCTTTCTATCTCGGAAACCGTCGCTCAAAACGAAAAAATGTCCTAAGTAAAAGTTGTAGGCACTAAAATTTACTACATAAAATATCTTATTAGTTTTTCCCTCAGAGCAATACTTTAGGAGATATGGAAGTATTTAAGTTGTTTGCTTTGCAAATTTTTCGTTGTTAACAACGGTTTTCGGTTTTTCCCTTCTATAAACCGTCGCTCAAACGAAAAAATGTCCTAAGTAAAAGTTGTAGGCACTAAAATTTACTACATAAAATATCTTAGTTTTTTTCCCTCAGAGCAATACTTTAGGAGATATGGAAGTATTTAAGTTGTTTGCTTTGCAAATTTTTCGTTGTTAACAACGGTTTTCGGTTTTTCCCTTCTATCTCGGAAACCGTCGCTCAAAACGAAAAATGTCCTAAGTAAAAGTTGTAGGCACTAAAATTTACTACATAAATATCTTATTAGTTTTTTCCCTCAGAGCAATACTTTAGGAGATATGGAAGTATTTAAGTTGTTTGCTTTGCAAATGTTTCGTTGTTAACAACGGTTTTCGGTTTTTCCTTCTATCTCGGAAACCGTCGCTCAAAACGAAAAATGTCCAAAGTAAAAGTTGTAGGTACTAAAATTTACTACAAAAAAGACTTCATTGATTTTTTTGTCAGAGCAATACTTAAGGAGATATGAGGGTTCTTAAGTGAGTTGCTTTGCAAATTTTTCGTTGTGAGCAACGGTTTTCGGTTTTTCCCTTCTATCTCGGAAACCGTCGCTCAAAACGAAAAAATGTCCAAAGTAAAAGTTGTAGATACAAAGATTTCCTACAAAAATTTATTCATTCATTATTTGCGTTAGAGCAATATTTAAGGAGTTATGAGGTTAAAACTAATAATCCTACAGAGCCTGTCTGAAAACTTAAAACCTTCATATCTCTTAAAATATTGCTCTGACGGAAAAAACTAATAATATTTTATGTAGTAAATTTCCGTAGCTACAACTTTTAGTTAGGACGTTTTTTCGTTTTAAGCGACGGTTTCCGAGATAGAAGGGAAAAACCGAAAACCGTTGCTCACAACGAAAAATGTACAAAGCAACCAACTTAAAACCCTCATATCCCCTTTAAAAAAAGGAAGAAGTTAGCACCTCTCTCGGCTACCCTGTACACCAAAACAAAAATCTAACAAATGGAGTTATCTATACCTCGATATCTTCTTCTTCATCGTCTTCTTCCAAAGCAGTGACGCCAAGTTCAGAAATGGCACTAGTGAACGATGTTTCTTTTTTCATTTCTGGGCAGGAGATAGCACGTCGGACTTTGGTATCGGGAAATGTGGCTCCGTCACGTGGGCTGCTGCCGCTGCTCACGCCGATTTGCGCGAGTTGAAACGTGTCAGGTTGGCACTGACTGTGAAATCGGAGTCTGTTCACTTGACGAGCGAACTGCATCATTGTCCTTGAATCTGGCATATGAAGGCCACCTTCAACGCATCCGCCGACTTCGGCTTTTATACATTCTTCATATTCCTCGTGCTCTTCTTCTACAACACTTTCGCCTCTTCTTA
This sequence comes from Orius insidiosus, assembly GCA_014119065.1. NCBI lineage: Eukaryota > Metazoa > Arthropoda > Insecta > Hemiptera > Anthocoridae > Orius > Orius insidiosus. The sequence goes on along the minus strand of JACGAQ010001091.1, from coordinate 16,433 downwards.
ACTAAATATAAAATGTTAAATTTTTATTATATTTTTTTCTTTTTATTTACGGAAGAGTTTAAATTGTCGGCCCTCATCATAGATTCGACTTCTCGGTCTTCTTCCGTTCGTTCATGATGCGCTTGCGGACTAGAAACGTTCGACCACTCAAAAGAAGTCGGCGTCAAAATCACTCGCAATGGGCTACTAGGTTGATAACTTGACAAATTTGGCGTTTTCGGCTTTAAAACAGCATCTCTTTCCTTCAAAAAACGATTTAGAATTTATAAAAATAAAGAAGTTACTTGTAAAACTCGGTTGCGCTTCTCATTAGAGCGGAAAGAAACTTGAAATGCGGAAGGTTCTGAAGGTACGGGCGTGGACGAAGGCGGAAATTGGAACGGCGAAGATTCTTTTTTCATCGGCGACGACGGTTGAGATTGAGCGCTGAATGAACTTAAAGATCGCGAAAAAGATGTTGATGAAGGCCTTATCGACTGTCTTAAATCCTTTAAAAAAAAGTTAAGATTAAAAATCGAGAGAAATACAAAGTAAGAAGATATCTGCAGAAAAAAGCAGTGAAAGACCCCAATCAGGGAAAAACTGACAAAACCATAACTACTAGCAAAAGAAGAAAAGATCTTTCATTACTTTAACTGGAGTCGATTCAGGAGTCGCCTCAATCGCAGCTTCCGGTGGTGAATTTCCTTCTTGCGACGAATAATTCGAGGGCCTAGTATAATTCTAAAAAAGGAATATAAATATTAGGTGTACAAAATGAAACTAATTTTTAATAATTATTAATTTTTTTTAAATAAATTTATCTTGAAAACAGTGCGTCCTAGAGAAAAAATGAATAGAATAAAAATTAAAGAGAATTAAATTTCCAACAGATTTTATTTAGTGCATTTTTTCAATATCTGTAAGGGTTTACGATTTACAAGCCTTTAAAAATTAACCTTCTTACATGGTTATCCTTCAATAACCTTCTTACACGGAGAAGGTCAACTTTTGATGGACTTTAACGCCTAAAATGTTTAAAATTTTGAAAAAATGAACTACGAGGGATGTCCAAAAATTAAGACCGTTTGTATTTTGCCGCCGTAAGGGCGAAATATTTTGCCAGATGGCAGCAGTAGCTTGTAGCGGGAGGTTCCCCCTCCACAACGCACTTGGTCTCATCTCTCTATCTTATCCAGTGTTGCTACGGCAGCCGTTCGCGATGGACGTCTCGGTGCCGAGTCCCGCCGGTTGTGAAAATCGCTCCGTCATCCGTTTCCTAAACGCGGAGAAACTTCGCCCAGTCGAAATTCATAGACGTTTGACGGCTATTTATAACATTTGTAACAACAGCGCTCATTCATAACATTGCCATAAATAGCCGTCAAACGTCTATGAATTTCGAGCGGGCGAAGTTTCTCCGCGTTTAGGAAACGGATGACGGAGCGAACTTCACAACCGGCGGGACTCAGCACCGGGACGTCCATCGCGAACGGCTGCCGTAGCAACACTGGATGAGATAGAGAGATGAGACTAAGTGCGATGTAGAGGGGGAACTTCCCGCTACAAGCTAGTGCTGCCATCTGGCAAAATATTTCGCCCTTACGGCGGCAAAATACAAACGCCTAACTTCCAATGAGAAAAAGACGTATAATAACCTTCAGCCCTGGTGAAAGATTGGTACTATTAGACAGGTTTTAAGATTTAGGTCAAGGTTAAGATTGGATAAGGTTATGGTATAACCCAATTAAAACCTACTACACAGTGTTGCTACGGCAGCTGTTCGCGTTGGACGTCTCGGTGCCGAGTCCCGCCGGTTGTGAAGTTCGCTCCGTCATCCGTTACCAAAACGCGGAGAAACTTCGCCCGCTCGAAATTCATAGACGTTGACGGCTATTTATGGCAATGTTATGAATGAGCGCTGTTGTGACGCTAATGTTACGAATGTTATAAATAGCCGTCAAACGTCTATGAATTTCGACCGGGCGAAGTTTCTCCGCGTTTAGGAAACGGATGACGGAGCGAACTTCACAACCGGCGGGACTCGGCACCGGGACGTCCATCGCGAACGGCTGCCGTAGCAACACTGGATGAGATAGAGAGATGAGACTAGTGCGATGTAGAGGGGGAACTTCCCGCTACAAGCTAGTGCTGCCATCTGGCAAAATATTTCGCCCTTACGGCGGCAAAATACAAACGCCTAACTACCAATGAGAAAAAAGACGTATAATAACCTTCAGCCCTGGTGAAAGATTGGTACTATTAGACAGGTTTTAAGATTTAGGTCAAGGTTATGGTATAACCCAATTGAAACCTACAACACAACCACCAATGAGAAAAGGGACGTATGTTAACCTTCAGCCCTGGTGAAAGATTGGTACTATTAGACAGGTTTTAAGATTTAGGTCAAGGTTAAGATTGGATAAGGTTATGGTATAACCCAATTAAAACCTACTACACAGTGTTGCTACGGCAGCTGTTCGCGATGGACGTCTCGGTGCCGAGTCCCGCCGGTTGTGAAGTTCGCTCCGTCATCCGTTTCCTAAACGCGGAGAAACTTCGCCCGGTCGAAATTCATAGACGTTTGACGGCTATTTATGGCAATGTTATGAATGAGCGCTGTTGTTACCCTAATGTTACGAATGTTATAAATAGCCGTCAAACGTCTATGAATTTCGACCGGGCGAAGTTTCTACGCGTTTAGGAAACGGATGACGGAGCGAACATCACAACCGGCGGGACTCGGCACCGAGACGTCCATCGTGAACGGCTGCCGTAGCAACACTGGATAAGATAGAGAGATGAGACCAGTTGCGATGTGGAGGGGGAACTTCCCGCTACAAGCTAGTGCTGCCATCTGGCAGAATACTTCGCCCGTACGGCGGCAAAATACAAAAGGTCTTTAATTTTTGGACATCCCTCGTACTAGGTGTACAAAATTAGTATAAAAAATAATACTTGTGCAGGAGTGTGAGTAATTGAAGTTGGTGCAGATTCGATATCGTTGGTAGCGGTAAAAACAGTCGGGCTAAATATGTCGTTACTATCGGATAAATTTGTACTGAAATTTCCAATAACAGGAACAGTCTTTACGTCTAAACCGCTTGTCGAATCTGAAAAAAAAAAAAAAAAAAAAAAATTAATTTTTGAAAAGTTTGAAATTGTTTTTACCGAAAAGGCTTCTGGAAAAATCGATATTTCTTGAACGAAAGGAAGACGTTCTGCCGCGAAAAGAACAATCTTCTTTCCAACGATCGGAGCCGGGGTCTATCGAAAACTTGGCACATTCCATAATGACATCGTTGGCTTCCATTTTCTTCCAACGCGCGGCGGAAATTTCAACGTCACGCGACGCCGTTATTAAAAGAGGATGTACTTTAACGGTTTCAAGCATCGGTTTTATAGTATGGCTGAATACAGGAAGGTTCTCTTTGGCGCTATATTGATGTCTGAGATAATTTAAAAAATTACAAGGGTACATCCCGTAAAGTCGATTGAATAACGCATATAAACCGATTTGTAAATGAAGCAGCTGACCGTCAGGAACTTTGTTCGGATTGTTCGTATTCCATGCTGCCAAATGGCTGAAAACTTCGAAAATTTCTTGAAGGTGAGGCGCGAAAAGTCCCGCGATTATAGGAAGAAGGATGATCACAATTAACAAAGCGCTCATCAGCGGCAAAACTTCTTTTTCCACCTATATAAATCAAAATAACATTTTATTTCTTTAAAAAAAACTTCCATTTACTTTCAAAAGACGAATAAGATCTCGAATTAATTGATGGTTGATTATTTTATAAAGCCAAGTTGGATGCCGACGGACGACATGGCCCAGAAGCGTCAGCGCCTGCAGTTTATTCGCTGTCCTCAACGATTCTGCAATTCTGTTTTTATGTTAACAAAATATTAAATTAAATAATTAATTATTTACCTATCAAAAATATATTTATCATGAGGCTCCCGTACGCTTACTAGAATATCCACAGATCGCAAAGATCCTGAGTTTATGAAATAATCGAAAATACCATGAACTAGCCATGATTCCTTAGCTAAAAAATTAAAAATTAACAATAAGAAATAATAAAATGGGGCTAGAAACCATAAAAAAAAAAGGAAATTTCTTGGTAGAAAAAACCAAAGTGGAAAAAGGGCCGAAAATTTGGTAAAATGGGTTTTTTTGAAGTATGTTAATGAGAAAAATGCTCAAAAATGGTAAATTAACAAAAAAAAACCGTGAAAATCTCACCGAAAAAACCAGGCTCAACCGAAAAATTTGGTAAAATGGGTTTTTTTGAAGTATGTTAATGAGAAAAATGCTCAAAAATGGTAAATTAACAAAAAAAACCGTGAAAATCTCACCGAAAAAACCAGGCTCAACCGAAAAATTTTTTAAAATGGGTTTTTTTGAAGTATGTTAATGAGAAAAATGCTCAAAAATGGTAAATTAACAAAAAAAACCGTGAAAATCTCACCGAAAAAACCAGGCTCAACCGAAAAATTTGGTAAAATGGGTTTTTTTGAAGTATGTTAATGAGAAAAATGCTCAAAAATGGTAAATTAACAAAAAAAAACCGTGAAAATCTCACCGAAAAAACCAGGCTCAACCGAAAAATTTGGTAAAATGGGTTTTTTTGAAGTATGTTAATGAGAAAAATGCTCAAAAATGGTAAATTAACAAAAAAAAAACGTGAAAATCTCACCGAAAAAACCAGGCTCAACCGAAAAATTTGGTAAAATGGGTTTTTTTGAAGTATGTTAATGAGAAAAATGCTCAAAAATGGTAAATTAACAAAAAAAACCGTGAAAATCTCACCGAAAAAACCAGGCTCAACCGAAAAATTTGGTAAAATGGGTTTTTTTTAAGTATGTTAATGAGAAAAATGCTCAAAAATGGTAAATTAACAAAAAAAACCGTGAAAATCTCACCGAAAAAACCAGGCTCAACCGAAAAATTTGGTAAAATGGGTTTTTTTTTAAGTATGTTAATGAGAAAAATGCTCAAAAATGGTAAATTAACAAAAAAAACCGTGAAAATCTCACCGAAAAAACCAGGCTCAACCGAAAAATTTGGTAAAATGGGTTTTTTTGAAGTATGTTAATGAGAAAAATGCTCAAAAATGGTAAATTAACAAAAAAAAACCGTGAAAATCTCACCGAAAAAACCAGGCTCAACCGAAAAAATTTGGTAAAATGGGTTTTTTTGAAGTATGTTAATGAGAAAAATGCTCAAAAATGGTAAATTAACAAAAAAAAAAACGTGAAAATCTCACCGAAAAAACCAGGCTCAACCGAAAAATTTGGTAAAATGGGTTTTTTTGAAGTATGTTAATGAGAAAAATGCTCAAAAATGGTAAATTAACAAAAAAAACCGTGAAAATCTCACCGAAAAAACCAGGCTCAACCGAAAAATTTGGTAAAATGGGTTTTTTTTAAGTATGTTAATGAGAAAAATGCTCAAAAATGGTAAATTAACAAAAAAAAACCGTGAAAATCTCACCGAAAAAACCAGGCTCAACCGAAAAATTTGGTAAAATGGGTTTTTTTGAAGTATGTTAATGAGAAAAATGCTCAAAAATGGTAAATTAACAAAAAAAAAACCGTGAAAATCTCACCGAAAAAACCAGGCTCAACCGAAAAATTTGGTAAAATGGGTTTTTTTTGAAGTATGTTAATGAGAAAAATGCTCAAAAATGGTAAATTAACAAAAAAAAACCGTGAAAATCTCACCGAAAAAACCAGGCTCAACCGAAAATTTGGTAAAATGGGTTTTTTGAAGTATGTTAATGAGAAAAATGCTCAAAAATGGTAAATTAACAAAAAAAAACCGTGAAAATCTCACCGAAAAAACCAGGCTCAACCGAAAAATTTGGTAAAATGGGTTTTTTTGAAGTATGTTAATGAGAAAAATGCTCAAAAATGGTAAATTAACAAAAAAAAACCGTGAAAATCTCACCGAAAAAACCAGGCTCAACCGAAAAATTTGGTAAAATGGGTTTTTTTGAAGTATGTTAATGAGAAAAATGCTCAAAATGGTAAATTAACAAAAAAAACCGTGAAAATCTCACCGAAAAAACCAGGCTCAACCGAAAAATTAAAAAATGTACAAAGATAATTTTTTGGCTGGAAAAACTGAGAAAAGCACCCCATAAACCTGGTTTCAGTAAGATGATGTTTAATCGTTAAAAACGGTCGAAAATGAACGAAAATTTGGTAAAATTGAGGCTTATATGGTAATTTCAAAAATGCTCTAAAAAGATGAAAAAAGTGGTTCTATGACCAAAAAACTGAGAAAATCTCACACACAAAAAACTGGCTTTGATGGTTTTTTTGATAAGATGATATGCTACTGATAAAAAATGTGGAAAGCATGGTGAAATGGTGGCAAATTTTGGTGAAATGGGGGAATTGAGTAGGTGATTTTTAAATAAAAAAAAAACCTAAGAAAATCTCCCCAAAAATAGAGTTTTGATAAGATGAAAGGCAGTAATTGCAATTACGATTACGCTTGTAATCGCAAGTTTCTTAATTACGATTAGGATTATAATCGTATTCGTATTTTTTTTCTGCGATTACGATTGTAATCGCATTTTTTTAACGATTACAATCGCATTCGTATTTTTTCAGCGATTACAATCGTAATTGTATTTTTTTCTGCGATTACCATTATAATTGTATTTTTTCTGCGATTACAGTCCTAATCGTACTTTTTTCTGCGATAATCGCATTTTTTTTCAGCGATTACGGGCTAATCGTATTTTCGTTAGCGTTTACGGCTCGTATATGACATTTTACTGAGATTACCTGATGTCAAATATGAGCCGTAAACACTAACGAAAATACGATTACGCCCGTAATCGCAGCATAAAAAATGCGATTACGATTGTAATCGTTAAAAAAGTGCAATTACAATCGTAATCACAAAAAAAATACGAATACGATTATAATCGTAATCGGAATTAAAAAACTTGCGATCACAATCATAATCGTGATTACGATTACGCCCAACACTGATGAAAGGTTATCGATAAAAATGAGAGGAACAACGTAAAATGGGTAATTTTGGATGAATATAACTGAGGAATAAGCTATAAAATAAAGTAAAATGTGGTTTCTTGGCCAAAAAACCGTGGAAATCTCACCGAAAAAACCAGGCTCAACCGAAAAATTAAAAAATGCACAAAGATAATTTTTGGCTGGAAAAACTGAGAAAAGCACCCCAAACCTGGTTTCACTAAGATGATGTTTAATCGTTAAAAACGGTCGAAAATGAACGAAAATTTGGTAAAATTGAGGCTTTTATGGTAATTTCAAAAATGCTCTAAAAAGACGAAAAAAGTGGTTCTATGACCAAAAAAACTGAGAAAATCTCACACACAAAAAACTGGCTTTGATGGTTTTTTTGATAAGATGATATGCTACTGATAAAAAATGTGGAAAGCATGGTGAAATGGTGGCAAATTTTGGTGAAATGGGGGAATTGAGTAGGTGATTTTTTAAATAAAAAAAAAAACCTAAGAAAATCTCCCCAAAAATAGAGTTTTGATAAGATGAAAGGCAGTAATTGCAATTACGATTACGCTTGTAATCGCAAGTTTCTTAATTACGATTAGGATTATAATCGTATTCGTATTTTTTTCTGCGATTACTATTGTAATCGCATTTTTTTAACGATTACAATCGCATTCGTATTTTTTTCTGCGATTACAATCGTAATTGTATTTTTTTCTGCGATTACCATTATAATTGTATTTTTTTCTGCGATTACAGTCCTAATCGTATATTTTTCTGCGATAATCGCATTTTTTTTGCTGCAATTACGGGCTAATCGTATTTCCGTTAGCGTTTACGGCTCGTATATGACATTTTTACTGAGATTACTGATGTTAAATACGAGCCGTAAACACTAACGAAAATACGATTACGCCCGTAATCGCAGAAAAAAAATGCGATTACGATTGTAATCGTTAAAAAAGTGCAATTACAATCGTAATCACAAAAAAAAATACGAATACGATTATAATCGTAATTAAAAAACTTGCGATCACAATCATAATCGTGATTACGATTACGCCCAACACTGATGAAAGGTTATCGATAAAAATGAGAGGAACAACGTAAAATGGGGTAATTTTGGATGAATATAACTGAGGAATAAGCTATAAAATATAGTAAAATGTGGTTTCTTGGCCAAAAAACCGTGGAAATCTCACTAAAAAAACCAGGCTTTGATAAGTTGATATTTTATTGAGAAAAATGAGAAAAAGGCTATAAAGAATAGTAAAATATGGTTTCTTGGTCAAAAAAACCGAGAAAATCTTCAAAATCAGGCTTCAATAATAAAAACGTTATCATAAATCTTAAGAAAACAAATGGGGAGTTTAGGGTGCTTAAAACCGCTCCAAAATATAGAAAAAGGTGATTTCTTGGCCAAAAAAGGAAAAAGACCAAAAAAAACAAAGTTTTTCTCGGCAGATTTTTAAGAAGTGATAACTCACTTGAATTGAAATGTTCGTGAAAACGTTTTTTCGCTTCTTCCACATCCAGCTGATTATTCGACTCGAGAAGGTTGAACAGCTCCGTTACCACTTCCATCACTTTCAACTCTCATCAGTCGAAAAAGATCAGAAGAAAAAAAAAAAAAAGGAAAGAAAAATATAAAAAAAAAATATTTCCGCCGAAGTTCGACGGCGGATTTAAACTTTCCCCTTCAAAACTCCCCTTTTCATCTCAGCCTCTAAAAATACGACAAAATCCACCATAAAAATCAAAAATATTAATTTTCTTTTTTACCATTCTTTTAAAAAAGAGACGTCTTTTCAGCTGTACATGGTCGAATATTCCAGTCAGAAACTTCATAACCTAACTCATAGGAGGTGACGAAGAACCGCCATCTACTTCTAGATTTTAAAATTTAAATAACATTTTCAAACACATAAATTTTAAAAATAAACTAAAATTTAAAATTTACTTAAGATTTAGCCATTTTGGAAATATTACACAATTACCATAAAAGAAGTTTCGTTTAATCATAGTGAAAAAATAACGCAATAAACATAAAAATAATTTTATTAATTATTGAATCAAAAAAAAACGATTAATATATACCTATAATGTGCAAAAAGGGTTTAATATGATATTTAAGAATATTTTCTTTTTAATTTTTCAAAATTTGAAATTCCCGCGTTAATTCAAGGTTATCAGTGGAAGGTTATCGTGATAATATTGATAACATCTTATCACCGCTCCGGTAGTATTTTTATTGTATTTGTCATCGATAAATTTGTTTGTTCGAGTTTGAAAGTGAATAAAATCAAGGTACGTTTTTAAAAATTTGTTTTTCTTATTTAATGTTATTTGGCACGAAGAGCTATTTTTAAACCGTGATATAAATAAATTGGAAGAAATTTCGATGGAAATTTTTATCGTTGTTCGGAAGATAATTATACAGCTGGGTGAGATAGAGTTGACTGAAGTATGATGGACCAGCTTGGTGAAATAGATTTGACGGTAACAAAAAGCTTTTGAGTACCTTAAGGAGTCTTAGAATGGAAGGCTCTCATTGGCTGATGATAATTTAACTTTTTCTCTTAAAATGGCGAATTTGGTGTCCATCTGGGCCATCCTGTATATCAAAATAGAAAATAATAAAGTGGATCTCTTGTCCATAAATAGCTCGGGCGCCGTTGGTCGTACAAAAAATTTTATTGAACCAAATTTATAGGTAATTTAGTCAGCTTTCTTTTTTAACTTATATATTTTTATTCTACGATGTACCGTTTTGTTGATAAAGGCGAAAAACCGAGAAAATCCGCGGATTAACCCCCCCCCCCTTAAGTATTAGGTGTAAAAAATGAAACTCAGCCACAGGGTAAATTTGAATTTTGTAGATTTTAGCCGAGTTTCATTTTGTACACCTAGTAGTTCATTTTTTCAAAATTTTGAACATTTTAGGCGTTAAAGTCCATCAAAAGTTGACCTTCTCCGTGTAGAAGGTTATTGAAGTATAACCATTAAGAAGGTTAATTTTTAAAGGCTTGTAAATCGTAAACCGTTACAGATATTGAAAAAATGCACTAAATAAAATCAGTTGGAAATTCAATTCTCTTTAATTTTTATTCTATTCATTTTTTCTCTAGGACGCACTGTTTTCAAGATAAATTTATTTAAAAAAAATTATTTCCGAAAATGGTGCATCCTTGAAAAAAATAATTTAATACAAATTTATAGAAAATTAAATTTCCTACAATTTTTATTTATTAGGTGTACAAAATGAAACTCGCCACAGGGTAAATTTGAATTTTGTAGATTTTAGCCGAGTTTCATTTTGTACACCTAATAATATGTTAAGCCATAAAATAAAAAAGTCTTGCTAGCGATTTCGGGGAAATTTAACTCTGACGTGATTCAGTTGGTACCACTGCGTGTGAACATCTGTGATTTTCATTTTAAATCTTCTTCCCCTGTTTTTTCTTCTTTCTTCTTTACATCAATCACGTGGTAATCATGTATTAAATTTCAATCTTGTATTAAATTTAAAAATGGATAAAACCGATCATTGGAAATGTGAAGTTATACTTCTTCGGGGTGACCAACTCGACGACCTTCCTGATGTCTCCCCATGGATCTCGAATCTCCAAAAAGGCGATTATCAGGAAATTGTCGAATCGGATTTTGTGAAAAAAACATTCGAGGATAACGTTAACAACGAAAAAACTTCGACACTCGACAAACTTTGTAAATGTCTTTACGAAAAAGATGTCGACCAAATGGAGCTTCTTTTTTGCGGGATTTCTTGCCTTCAAGCTTTTATTCAGACGAACTGGACAGGACCGAAATATAAGCCTAAGAAAAACGATGTTTGTATAAATATTTTATTATAAAATATCTTCCTGAGGAGCTACTGGAAAAAAAAGATGCCAAGGAATGTCTACGGTTGTGTCTTTCTGTCGACGGTGAAGAAATCTGGTCGCAGATAGAGCAATGCGAGCTTCTTCTATTGGCCGAAGCCTTTTTCCGATGCTGCCAACTTAACTCCGCATTATGGTGGCTTCTCCGGACAGTCTACATACATCAAACAATCCTCGATGAACATTCTCCTACATTAAAAGATACTCTAATGTCCATAAGCGAGAAACTAGAAAATCAAGAATGGATATTAAACGACACCTATTTAAACGTCTTATTTCATTTAGAATTAGCGAGAATTCATTTACATTACGGAAAAGTTTCTTTATCCGAAAAAGAAATTGAGAAAGTCTTAAGTTTATTAAATATGGAAGTTAGTTTAGTGGGGCTTTAGGAAAAAGGACTCAGTATCAAAAAAAAGAAGTGGCGCAGTTAATGGTGCAGATAAAAAGTGATAAAATGTCATATAAACTTCCCGAACAGAATTTTATAAAAGACGTTTTATTAAACGATGATGTCCGTTTGCCGAATATCGTTTTTTCGAATGCCGCAGATAATGAAGTTCCGGATCTTAGCCCGTTGGAGCAGGCGGTTTTGATCGCTATTTTCGTCCAGAAGAAAAAATCGCAGGCGAAAGATCATTTACAGAATGATGAATTGATCCCGTACTTAAATTGCGTTTTAAAACATAAGAAAGTTTGGATTTTAGATGTGACCGCTTTGCTTTTCGTTCGAGGATAGAATGTGAGCATAAAAGGACTGTAGAAAGGGCTCTTCAGCAGACGCAGGAGTTGACAGAGATGGAAAACAATGATACAAATTTGGCTGCACGATTGAATCTTTTTTACTGCAGCTATGCGCCACCTTGGTTCATCATCGCTTCAGAATACGCTTCCATAATCGTCTCTATCGGATCAATGCAGTCGGCATTAGACATATTTTTAAAGCTTCAAATGTGGGATGAAGTCATAAGCTGTTATAATTACCTTAAGTTAAGACATAAAGCAGCCGAAGTAATTCATGAGCAGATGAAAAAAGGGGAAACTGTCAAACTTTGGTGCTATTTGGGTGATGCTACGGATGATACGCAGTGTTACGAAAGAGCTTGGGAGCTTTCAGAGTTTAGAAGCGCTCAAGCGCAGAGACACTGGGGGATGTTTTATTTTCAAAGGAAACAGTTCAAACAGTGTATACCTCATTTTAAGAAGTCGCTTGAGATCAACAGCTTACAGGTTTCGCTTTGGTTTCGTCTTGGCTACGCAGCGTTGGCTGAGCAAGAAATCGAAGAAAGCGCCGCTGCCTACAGAAGATACTGCACTCTCGAACCTGATAGCTTCGAAGCCTGGAATAATCTCGCCAAAGCCTACATTTTCTTAGGACAAAAAGAAAGAGCGTACAACGCTTTACAGGAAGCCATCAAATGCAACTACGAAATGTGGCAGGTCTGGGATAACTTAATGGCCGTCAGTAGCGACTGCGGCGATTTCGAAGAAGTCATCCGATGTTATCATCGCATCATGGATTTAAAAGACAAGCACATCGACGAACAAATCCTAACAGTCCTCGTATCCGTCATCATCAAAAACATAAAAGACTGCCGCGGAAATCCATCTTCGCAGCACAGAAAAAAAGCGCTCGAACTTTTCGGAAGAATTACTTCAAAATCGATGGGAAATCCGATAGTTTGGCAATTATATGCTGATTTGACTGCCAGTATTGAAGATCAGACTTCAATAATAAGGTCGAAAACTGTCCAGTATTATCAGAAAGCGTATACAGCCGCAGTACAAGATAGCTGCTGGTTTAAAGATATAAAAAACATTCAAAAAGTAATCCATATTTGCGAATGTCTTGCCGAAGCGCATTTCGCTTTCGTAAAAGACTCGCCTTCGACCGACGAATCGCTTCATTCTTTAACTTCCGCCAAACTTTCGCTAGAAGGGATCATAGCGAAAATCAAACATTACGTCGGCGATTTCAACGCCGAAAACATCAACGAAGACTTTCGAAACGACATGTCATCGCTTGAATCCACGCTTGCCAACGTAAAGTCTGAACTGGAAAAACTACAATCATAAAAGTGCCAAAAGCACGCAATTTTTTTCTGTTGTAAATTTTTTTTATTATTGTTATCAATAAAATTTTTTTTTTAATCGACTTTTTCTCTCACAAAATCTTTATAAAACAATTTTTATCTATAGTCACTTCAAGAGTTTTCAAAGCTTTGTATGTAATATAAAATCTAGAAATGATTTCCCCAGATATTATGTCATTTTGAAAATTTTCTAATTTTTTGTCAAATTATTAGTTACTGCTTTGGCGATTTGGAGTAACTTAACGGATTCAGGTGTGCCGTAGAATTTATCCGCTGTGGCGACAAACGCTCGTATGATATGATATGCGCTGTCGATGATATCGCCTACTTTTTTTGAATTCAAATACCAGTTTTGTTGTCGATTAAAATTTTCAACGAGTTTTCCAATGCTTCGATGGTCTCCTTTCGCTTATCCGCGTTTTCCGATAAAGCAAGACCATAGGAACACCATAAAGGAGGATATTTTGGGAAAATTTCGATTAACTTTATAAACAAACTGGTCAGTTTGTCTCTGTCAAATATCTCATTTTGCACACCATATATTATCTTGTCTAATAAATCGATATTTAAGTAATTTTGACCCAAATCGAGAATTCTTGTATGCCTGAATTGTTTTTCCGTAGTTTTTACAATCTGCGCTTAAAATGGCGAGGTCTCTCCAAATTTCCCAGAGCGACGGCTCAATTTCTGATGCGTTCACCAATAATTTGCAGGCTTCATCTTTTTCGCCGAGGATTACGTATGCTTGAGCCATTTTCGTCCAACATCGGCTTCTATTTTTGTATAAAGACATAATTTTTAAATTAATTTTTACTACAAAAAAAACCATATGTTGTGGGCGCAGCTGGATTGTAGCCAGGATTTTTTTTTTTTGCCTTCAAAGAGAAAAATTCATTTTTCTGGCAGTACAACTGAAACCCCTTTTCTTCCCTGTTTCTGGGCCTTATTTAGGGCCGAGTTTCATTTTGTACACCTAGTAGTTCATTTTTTCAAAATTTTAAACATTTTAGGCGTTAAAGTCCATCGAAAGATGACCTTCTCGTGTAAGAAGGTTATTGAAGTATAACCATTAAGAAGGTTAATTTTTAAAGGCTTGTAAATCGTAAACCGTTACAGATATTGAAAAAATGCACTAAATAAAATCTGTTGGGAATTTAATTCTCTTTAATTTTTACTATTCATTTTTTCTCTAGGACGCACTTTTCAAGATAAATATTTTTTAAAAAAATATTTCCGAAAATGCGTCCTAGAAAAAAATAAATAAAAATAGAGAATTAAATTCCAACAATTTTATTTAGTGCATTTTTTTAATATTACCAACCTCTTCCAAGGTCAACACGCAATAGAAGCATAGAGAACAAAGAGAACGCTACTTCAGCATTTTCTCCGTAGGCAGTAAATCCGCTTAGAGAATCATTTCCCACGATTCTCACCTATTTCAATGCGTATGTACTATACCTAAAATGCTGACCCTTCAATCTGCATATAAACCCCCAACACCTTATCTCTGTGCTCATTTCATTGTTTACTCTCGTTCGATACGTTGTAATTTTAATAAAATAAAAGTTTGTTTTTAAAAAGTGTTTTTTCGTTAAAGAACTTATATTGGCGCAGTCGGTAGGACCGGTCGACGAATTTAATCTTTGAAAAAATTCGTTCGTTTTTACGACTCGTGACCGGTATTCGAAAACACTTCAAACCAACGGATCAACGGAATACGAAGAGCCCGGAAAAAGACACTGCACGCAGAATGATCACAATATTCCTGTAAGTGACAACAGGTTATTTTCTTTTTCTCCTCCCGCAACTTTAAAGATAGTTACTTGCCTCAGAATTAGAGACCGCGAAAAGGGCAAAAGCGAACTTTCCGAAAAAAATCCAAACAAAAATTGGGAAACATAAAAAAGCAGTTAAACTATATACTACCCCAATCAGAATGGCACAACAAGCCAACTTTATATTAAGCCCAGAGCAATTACAACAATTGATCCATGGGATCGTAAATACTCTGCCAAACGACAGGAATAGGAATGGCCCATCGAAGGCAGATTTCGGGTGCATCCCCGACTTCACTGGAGAACCAGAAACATTACAAACTTCATCGCCCGAGGCGATAAGATAATCGAGAAATTCTGGAACACAGAAAACGTAAATTGCTACGAAAATGAGGTGCTACTTAGCACATAAGCTAAGATAAAAGGAAAAGCGGCGCAAACCACTTTTCATCTTCCTATGGACAATTGGGAAGAGGTAAAGTCGCCCTCCTCGCCAACTTCGGCGACAAACGTGACCTGCTCTCACTAACATGAACTTGCTAAAATTAAAAACAAAGCAATGAGACCCCTTTTCATTCTATGAAAGGACCTCTAAATTGTTCACACTAACCTTGACTAAAGCAAAAATGTTAGAAGGTTATACGCCCGCAATGGGTAGCTAATAGAAGGAATCACGCTGAGAGCGTTTCTGACCGGTCTACACAACGACATCGTAGACTACTCATTACCAAGACCCTACAGTCTACAAAGTGCGATTTCGATGTTAACGAACGAGTTCCAGTTCCCGATGTTAACCAAGGAAATTCTCGGAATCAAACTCACCGAACAACAAACTCAAAAATTCAAAAACAACCCTAACTTCCACTCGAAAAGGGCTTTACGCCGCAGAACAAGAACTCGAACTTCCAGAAAAACAGGCAGCCAATCAACAAAGACCTCAACAATTTCAACAAAATCAGAACAGACAACAGCAACAACAACACAACCGCAGCAAAGTCAAAAATTCATCCCTCACCATCTTCGCACCAAAGCCGATGAGTTACCAGACGACATTAAATCATGAAGTACTGCCAGAAGACGGAGAAAAGGAACAGGAAAATGAAGATGAAGAAGTTTTTTAGAGAACGGCGCCGAAGAAGAAACTGCAACCTAACACAAAAAAACCTTAAAGTCGACACCCTCGAAAACTCTACCTTCCTTCCCTTCATATCTCAGGTAACAATTTAAAAATTTTAATCGACACCGGTAGCTCGAACAGTTTTATTTCAACTAAAGCAAGTAAGAAGTACTCAAATTAATTCAACCAGATAAATCCTTGTATCCACCTCCCACGGAAAGACACAAGGGACCTTAAGCTTGAAATTGCCTTTCAACTTATTTTTTCCAAATTTAAGTGACAAACAAGAATGCAAATTCTTCATATTCGACTTTCATAAAGAATTTGACTTATTACTCGGTTTAGATAGCCTAAAACAAATGGGAGTTTCGGTTCGACTAGATAGAAACACAATTAAGGCTAAATTTCGAAATCCCCCTTAAATTTTATAAGATACCCCAAAAACTAAATTCTACCGATTTTCCCCCCTCGTTCAGGAAAACAGATCGAGATAAACCTAAAAGAGATCGATAAGGGCACCGTAATTTAATCACTTGAAGATCGACTCCTTTGAAATACCCAA